>KL283620.1:8964-40025 GCA_000699545.1 Podiceps cristatus
TGATCCAGCCTGACCAGGTCCCTCTGAAGAGCCTTCCTACCCTCAAGCAGATCAACACTCCCACCTATATTTGTGTTGTTTCCAAACTTACTGAGGGTGGATTCAATCCTCTCATTGATAAAGATATTAAACAGGAGCAGCCCCAACACTGAGCCCTGGGGAACTCCACTTGTGACTGGCCGCCAACTTGATTCAACTCCGTTCACCACCACTCTCTGGGCCCGGCCATCCGGCCGGTGTTTGATCCAAGAAAGTGTACACCTATCCAAGCCATGGGCAACAAGTTTTTTCACAAGAAAGGAACAGAATAGAAGGCTTTACTGAAGTTAAGGTAAATAACATCCACAGCCTCATCCACCAAGCAGGTAACCTTGTCTTAGAAGGAGATCAGGTTCGTTAAGCAGGACCTGCCCTTCATGAATCCGTGTTGACTGGGCCTGATCATCTGTTTGTCCTGTAAATTGTGTGTTGTGGCATCCAAGATGCTTTGTTCCATGATCTTCCCCAGCACCAAGGTCAGACTGACAGGTTTGTAGTTCCCTGGATCCTCCTTCCTGCCCTTATTGTAGATGGGTGTCACATTTGCCAACCTCCAGTCCTTTGGGACCTCCCTATTTAGCCAGGGCTGCTGAAAAATTATGAGAAGTGGCTTGGTGAGCACATCTGCCAGTTCCTTCAGCACTCTCAGGTGTAACCCATCTGGCCCCATAGATTGGTGTATGTCTAGGTAGTGCAGCAAGTCATTAACTATTTCCTCACTGATTATGGTGGTCTCATTCTGTTCCCCATCCCTGTCTTTCAGCTCAAGGGTCTGGGTACCCCTTGTAGCTAACAACTAGTCCTGAAATTAAAGACGGGGGAAAAGAAGGCATTAAGTACCTCAGCTTTTCCTCATTCTTAGTGACAGTGTTTCTTTCTGCATCCAATAAAGGACAAAGATTCTCCCTAGTCCTCCTTTTGTTGTTAATGTATTTATAGAAGTTCTAGTCATGACAAGAAGTTTTTACCACTGAACAGTGGTATAACAATATCTGATTTATTTAAAGGCTAAGCTCATTCCTATTGATGTCTTCCTTCAAAGAACACATATTGCTCATTTCTGGACCTTCATCAAAGAGACTTCCCAGTACTGAAGGGAAGCCAAGAATACATGAGACATTAGAGAAAAGATTTTGAGTATGATCACTTACACTGTAGAAACTTTTTTCCAACTTTTTCAACTTATTTTTTCAGAAAATGGTTAATGCTGAGAGAATAGATCATGATGACTCCTAGGTTGTCACCTCTGTAATTTGAGTTATGCAGATGAAGCTTTGTGACTATATTTTCCCTTACTAACCAAGAGATGGATGGAAGAGTTCCTTTCTTCTGAAACTTTAATGTCTCTGGGAAAGCAGATGTATCAGGATTCTTCTCCCCATTCACCACTAAACAAGAATAGATAACTGTTTAGCAGCAAGAGCATTAGACTGCAGCATTATTTTTTCAAGAAACAAAACGTATTTTCAACCACTAAAGATTTGGAACTTCAGCCATATGAACTTTACTTCATTACACTGATCAGTCAGAGTGATACTGACCACTAATTCTGATTTTTTTTTCAAACAACCTATATGTTTCATCAGTTAATTTCTAAGCTTCCTCCATAAGAGTTTACACATTCTCATGCAGTTCAGAGAACCTAATTAACATTCACTTCCGGTATAACAGCTCATGAACAATTAATTTTATTTTTCTGATCTTGGAACACTGACAAGGATATCAGCTCTTATCTGTTTCCAGCTGAATGAATGGTATTTAACTGTTTAGTTCAGTCAGTAGGTTTAGTTTAGTGATGGCAGCATATATTTCAGCACAGGAACTTGTATTTCTCTAGTGGGTTATGCAACTTGCTCTGCTCATGAAATTAGACTGCTACATATGCCTGGAGAATCCATTTAAAGTTCATTTGATTATGTCTAGACTGAACCATAGGCAGTGAAGCGTAAAATGATTTTAGAGAAAGCTTTGATATAATAGATGTCTGGTAAATATTTTCTCACAATCGAGTTATTTGGCCATGAAGCAATTGCTATACTAAGAAGGAGCTTCTATCCTAGTCATATCAGGATTGTGAACCCTTTCAAATTAATCCAGAACCTGCACACCTGTCTGTGCATCAACAGAATGAAACGGAAGCAAACACTTTCTATGGTGAAATGAACTCTATGGTTCATTTCACCATCTCATCTCATCAATGAGAGTGATGTCCCTACTTGGGAAAGAAGGATGTGTGGCACTACAGTAAGAGACAGATCACATGTCTGGGTTCAACATTTCAGTTTCTGAAGTCAGCTGATGTAGATGTGTGAACTACTATGATGTATGTCTAAGGATTTTCTAGACAAAAGTGAAGGAATACACAATCAAACCAAATATTCAGCAAGCAGCTTAATTGCACATTAAACATTTGTGCATATGAAAAGAAAACTGATAGTACCTTCAGGAAAACAAACAAACAAAACCAAACCCCAAAAAAACAAATCTGAAGCTTCCAGGGAGCATTAGCCTTAATTGCCCTGAGCATTCAAGATGGCTTGCACATTTGCGTTAAAAATATCCAGTGTTTCTGAGTATATGGCAATTTGTAACTACTATGTAGGAGCTCTGATCATGATGCCAGATGTCTGGGTAACCAAGCACAAGCCTTAGAAGATATCTTTATGATTGTTTTAAGTGGTGAAAAACAGAATGTGGACGTTAAAATTTAGCTATATACACACCCTGCGGGTGTGGCCAAAGAACTAGAAATTTCTACTCTTACAACAGGTGTTGCAACAGATAACACTGCTGTTCATAGAGCACTAGAACTAACTAAGTTTAGAAATCCTTGCACTGAAATAAACCATGTTTTCCAATAAATTATTCTTGAGAGAATGGGTTCACTCTTTCAGTAGCTGAGGTGTTATGTAAAGAAAAATTCACTTTTATCTCAGCAGGGGAATGAAAAGTCATCAGCAACTCGATAGTTTCCATGGATGCACAAATTGTCAGAAAAAAGGTTCCCATAATCTAGTAACTTTGCAGGTTTTGAGGATCATCTGTTTCTTTCTACAAGAATTAAGCCTCATAGTTTTATGTATCTGTATTAAAAAAAAAAAAAAAAAAAAAAAAAAAAAAGAAAAGAAAGAAAGAAAAAAGTGCTAATGTATGTCTGAGGACTGGGCGAGACTCAAGATTTCAATTACAATGTGTTAGAGTTTTTAAAGCTCTCTAACTGAGAGAACAAAGGAAGAAAATGACCAGTTTATTTTTATCCCAAAATACATTGCAGTGTAGGCTGATGAGATCATCTCACTAAGTGTATCAGGAATCTGACTGTCTTGCAAAGTTTTATCAGTTACAAATTTCTGCAGAAGATGATGGAAAAAGAAATAAAAGTCTCTGGTACTTTGCATTAAATGCCAGGAAGTAGTTTCTTTTTCTCATCTTGGAAGAAAGATTTTGCTGTTACTTTTAAATAATGGATTATACCTGCTGAGGAACCACCTATTTTTTATTCTCTCAATGTCAGATATATATATGGGAGAATCTCAAGAAACTTTTTTTAAAAAACATATCAAAAACATTACATTTGCTTACAGTTTCTGCAGCTGACCTGTCTATGCAAATCATCACACCTGTCCTTGTCTTCATTTTGTTAGAATGAAATGTTCTGATAGAGAATATCTTTGAGATATTCTTGAAGACGTGGAATTAGTTATGCGTTAGTGGGTATATACTTGTTAGTTCTGTTCTTAAAGTCTCAGATAATATGAAGGGATAAGCATGTACTCAACATTTGATTTCTATGTGATTCTGAGCACTTTCTGAAGAAATAGCTATACTGTCAAACTATTAAAACATAGAAGGAATGAGGGTGACTGAGATGTGCAGAACGGAAGGAAGATGAAGATCAGCTGTTTTCTGTGATTATGACTATGCACACTGAACTTTCCCTTTGCAGTAGAAATGCCTGAGAAAGGAACATTATACAGTCAAACACCACAAAGCATTGCTAAACAAATTAATAAATTAATTTTATCAATCTTTTGATGAAAGAGAACAGTCACTGAGATGATGTCAGGGCACAACTACACTGACAGGCTGTAATGGCCCTGACCACCTTTTCCTGAGAACCCTTCTTTCTCTCCCCACACGGCCCAAGAGCCCCATTTCAGCTTAATTCAATGTGTCCCATCTTGGTCAGACCTGCAGTGTAATTATACCTGTGCTCAGCTGTATTGCCTGCTCATACTGAGATGATTTGGATGACCTGGACCTGACTTCTTACCTTGCCCAGGCTGATGCTCATTACAGGGTGTTCCGTGCTCATTGTGGGGGGGTTGGACTAGATGACCTTTAAATGTCCTTTCCAACCCAAACTATTCTATGATTCTATGATGCTTTCTGGACTGACAATGGCATCTCTTGCGATCACCAGTTTGGTTCCTTTCACTCTGCTTGTACTGTGGGACTGTAGCATGGTCTGGGCAGTCACCGACTTGCCTGTGCTGTCACCCTGGCTCCTGGGCTGCCTTCCCTCACAAAACAGCCCTGTTTCTGCTGCTCTCTGACACATATCTAGCTGTGAAGGAACTTTCAATCTGTGATTGCTGTGTATCACTTGCTAAAGCATCAAACTGACAGAAATAACATATCATAATTTAAAAGTGATTAATTAAGAGATTCAGTGTGAGATTATTGCTAAATTGGTGGTGATTAGTTTGGGGATTTTTCTTCTTAATATTTAAAAGATTTAGAACAGAAAAGAATATAGAATATAGAATAGAACAGAATATTTCAACAGGAAGGAACCTATGGTGACCATCTAGTCCAACTGCCTGGCCAATTCAGGGCTGAACAAAAGTTAAAGCACATTATTAAGAGCATTGTCCAAATGCCTCTTAAACACTGACAGGCCTGGGGTCTCAAACCCTGACAGGCCGGGGCCATCGACCACCTCCCTAGGAAGCCTGTTCCAGTGTGACCACCTCTCAGTAAAGAAATGCTCCCTAATGTCAAGTCTGAACCTCCTCTGCTGCAGGTTTGAACCATTCCCACGTGTCCTGTCACTGGATACCAGAGAGACCAGCACCTCCCTCTCCATTTCCCCTTCTCAGGAAGCTGTAGAGAGCATTGAGGTCACCCCTCAGCCTCCTTTTCTCCAAACTAGACAAACCCAGGGTCCATAACTGCACCTCATAAGACATTCCTTCCAGCCTTTTCACCAGCTTTGTTGCCCTCCTCTGGACACATTCAAGTACCTTAAATATTCAGCAAGAAAAAATAAAAGACATCTTTATAACGAGAACACCTATTTGCATTCCTTCAGATCATGCTTTCCATGTATTTTCCCTTCCAGTCATTCTAATAAAATAAAATAAATTTTTCATAGTTACTGAAAAGCTATAAAAAGCTGTTGTTCAATACCTTCTCTTCATATATTTTAATGCAATGAGGGGGAAAAACATTTCTGGTCATATGGCTCTATACAGTTTTTCCTATTTGCTTTCTTGCCTAGGGGTTACACTTGCACTTCTGCACCTCTCTCCTTTTCCTCTTAAACAGTTTATGAGCTCTGCTAGTCTATATCTCAGCAACTGCACCTGTTTACTTCCAAGTAAGAGACAGAAGAAACTCCTGGATGTTGGAAAGAGTCTGCTCTTCTTTGCCTGATGCAGATAGATTGTAGTATACAAAAACCTTAATAGTGGCAAATCCAGAAGAAGTACTTAAAATTACAAAGCTCCTCCACATTCACAGCAGGGAGCACACATAATTGTTAAAAAATGCAGTTATATTTAATTTTACAAGGAAAACTGTTCTTTACGATGTTTTTCATTCAGTATATTCTTAAATTATTTGAAGATCAACCAAGTCAAATAATTAAAGGGAATCAATAGCTCCAAATTTTTATTTAGAGAAACTATAAGTAGACTACAGTCCTTCTTTTTTCTTTTTTAATTTTTTCCCAGATGCTAGAGATAATGAAAACACTATGATCAATCCAAAAGACTGAAGAAAAGTTGGAGGAAAGGCTGTCAGATGCCTATACAACTACTTTCTGCTTTTGATTTAGTTCTGAGGCCTTCTAAAAGGTTAGAGTGAATGTATAGTTGCTGAAGTAATTCAGTTATCACTGTCTTACATAAAACTTACAATTCTTCATATTGTGCTGTAAAACATACTACATTCACTATGTTCCAAGGACATATAATGAAGAGTTGGACTATGATATGACTATATTCCCAAATGTATTAGAAAGCATTAGCTTTTATTCATGTACCTTTTGTGTCAGATGTAGACAACGAAAGAAAACAGTTGAAAAAGAAACTATTTCCATAACATGAATCAGCAATTGTAAAAATATAAAATGTAAACAAACACACGCAGAAAAAAAAAGTAAAAACCTGAGTTTTCAGATTAGTTGGGTTCTAGCTACAGTAACTTTACGATCTCAACTTAGAAGTGAAAGCGCTCCTCAAAGACCACCTAACACACATCACAGAAGGTATTTACTTAACAATTTATGTTTATAAATAGATCTGAAAGAATTTTCTCCTTCCCAAGGAAATTATCCATGATAAACCGCTTGGAATTTTTCTGGAATATCTTTCCTGTTTCCAATTGTCATGATTTCAGCCAGGACAGAGCTAGTTTTGTCTTCTTCTTTGGATTTAGTATGTAAAAACAGTGATAGTACACTGCTGTTGTTCATTGCTGCTGGATGATCAAGGACATTTTGCAGTTTCGCAAACTTTGCTGATGTGCAGATGCAAACACTTGAGAGGGGCACAGACATAATAGTTGATCTAAACTGGCTAAAGAGAGTGTTCCATACCATAGACGGCATGCCCGGTGTAAGTGAGGGTCAGCCATCGGCCCCCTTGCTCTGGTTCCTTGTTTTGTTCACTTTCTGTTCATATTCCCTCCTTGTTACCTTATTTTTGTTTTATTTCATTCAGGCCTGTTTGTTTGACTGATCCCTCGTGCTCTCTCTGAAACTTGCTGTTCTGGGATGGCTGCGGGGGAATATCCCTGCTCCCTGGCTGCTGCTGGGGACGGGCTGTATCGGTCCTCGGGTGGTGAGAAATTGTGCATTGTTCATTTTATATATCTTATTATCCTTATACATTATTATTGTAATTAATATATTTTTCTCTTTTCTCTTTGGCTGTCCTGATAGTGTTTTTATCTCAACCTGCAAGCTCTCTCCCCATTTCTCCTCCTCACTGCACCGGGGAGGGGAGGGGTGAGTGAGCGGCTGCGTGGTCTGATTACCATTTGGGGTTAAGCCACGACACCAAGAAAGACACTGTATTTCAAATTAGAAATAATATTATTCCAAAGTAATCAGTATATTCAAAATGCCCAGTAATTACTATGGAGCTAATAATTCTTATTCACAGAATCATAGAATTGTTTATGTTGTAAGAGACGTTTAAGATCATCAAGTCCGACTATTAACTTAACACTACTAAGTCCACCACTAAACTATGTCTCTAAGTGCCCCATCTACATGTCTTTTAAATACCTCCAGGGATGGTGACATCACAACTTCCCTGGGCAGCCTGTCTAGTGCCTGACAACTCTTTCAGTGAAAAACTGCTTCCTAATATCCAATCTAAACTCCCCCTGGCACAACTTGAGGCCATTTCCTCTTGTCCTCTAGCCTGTTACTTGGGAGAAGAGACCCACACCTGCCTCCCTACAACCTCCCTTCAGGTGGTTGTAGAGAGCGATAAGGTCTCCCCTCGGCCTCCTTTTCTCCAGGCTAAACACCCCCAGCTCCCTCAGCCACTCCTCGCAGGACTCATTCTCTAGGCCCTTCACCAGCTTCATAGCTCTTCTTTGAACACACTCCATCACCTCAATGTCTTTCTCGTATTTGAGCGGCAGATAACTCAAAAGAGTTCTACCAGTATTTAGCTATAGGTTTTTACAGGTATTATCTTTCTCTTTGAAGGCAGAGTAAGCTGCTGAAAACTAATGGTTTTTTGCACTTTTCTTAGTTTACCAGATGAGAACCTCCTGAAGGGCCTTGGCTTCTTATGTAATAGTTTTTGTCATTAGGTATTCCCCAGTTTGGCCAAAAACTCACTGTCCTCATGTTGTGTCTGTGCAGAACAGCACCTCAAGAAGGAAAACACTTTTTTTTTTTTTTTTTTTTTTTTTTAACTTTACTCCCTACTCTGAGGGATGTACTGGAGTACTAGTAAAATGCAAATTCTTCTCCCTCTCCGCTCTTGAAAAAAAATTATTCCTTTTCAATATTTTCAGGAGTCAGTCTTGACCTTATTGCTTTGATTCATTAATTGCCACTACCTCTGTGGAAATTACAGTATCTGATAGGCCATGTGCAGTCATTCTCTTCCTTAAGGTTATGTGGAACCTTGTTTAGGACTATTAACTCATTAAAATGAGTTTCTGAATAGTAAGTCAATTTGCAATCTTTGTTGTAGAAACTTGTATTTTATATAAACCCCAAGGAAACAGCATAAATTTAAACTATTTATATATTTATGAAGTATATGTCAGATCAGTTTTGCCACCAACTATGACAATTGATTTTGTAGAAAAAGGAGCTTGAAGTGGCTTCTATCCCTCTATGATTTTAGAGGATTTTTTGGATAATTTCCTCCTAACCTTTGTCCTCTCAGGTAATTTGGGCAACAAAATCCTTTGTTTCAAACGATCCTCAATCTGAGGAATACAAATCTATTCCATACTTACACGCCCTAATCTACTAGCTCCAACATATTTTAATGAAAAACCATCCTGATGTGCAGAAATGAAATGAAGTTAGAACTAGAAAAAGAGAAAGGAAAGATGTGACTCTACAGAAAAATGTTGGATACTGTGTGGGAAAAATTTCAGTTCTGGCTTCTGTTCTCACCATTTTTTCTCTTCTGTATTCCTTAACACTTTCAAATAAACACTATATATTTCTGAGGTCCCCTCAATCCATTCTCAATAAGTCATAGAATCACAGAATGGCAGGGGTTGGAAGGGACCTCTGGAGATCACCTAGTCCACCCCCCCTTGCCAGAGCAGGGTCACCCAGAGCAGGTTGCACAGGACCATGTCCAGGCAGATTTTTGAATATCTCCAGAAGGAGACCTCACAGCGTCTCTGGGCAGGCTATGCCCCTGCTCTGTCACCCTCACAGTAAAGAAGTTTTTCCTCATGTTTTTATGGAACTTCCTGTGTTCCAACTTGTGCCTTTTGCCCCTTGTCCTGTCACTGAGCACCACTGAAAAGTGTTTGGCCACATCCTCTTGACACCCACCCTTGAGATATTTATAACAAGGATGAGATCGCATAATGCTACAAAATCAGGGATTCTCCTGTGATATCTTAAGGAATCTTGGTTCTTTGTGGCACAACATAGTAATTTCAACAGGACAAAACTATGTGGAAGGTCATCAGGAGCAGCAGAATTTTTTGGTAATACTTGGATTTGAAATATGGATCCTTTAAATGTTCTGTATTGGTATAATATCCATTAAGTATGAACAATAGAGCATTAAGAAATAACAGAAAAAATATTTAGGTATTCAGAGGATCCAGTTCCTTAAATTTAAAAGAAAGTGACACTTATTGGGAGATATCATTAGCATACAATACTTTCTTCGAAACAAAATCTGAATCTTTTTGCTTATTATACTTATGCTTTAGCCAGACTCTGTAATCAGAATCTTATATGTGAACTTAGACGTTTTATTAGCAAGAGGTCTTGCTTTTCTTTTTTTTCTTCCTTGAGACTAATTTTTAACCTAAATTTTGAAATTGTACCTGCAGTTTACTTAGTATTGTCTCCTTTACTGAAAGCATATGCATATGCACACATATGAATACACCCCACAAAGAATCTATCATAAAGGTGAATTTATAATTCTGATGGACTGATACAGAGGGCAGTGACCATACCTTTCATGGACTCTAATGACAATGACTTATAAAGATCATAGATATGGTTATAGCTACTTTTTAAAACATAGCTTGACAGATCCCTACTTCCAGTTGGACATGATTATTCTGAAAAGGATAGGATCAAGTTCTGTTCTTAAGTTCGTCCTGCATACAGTTGAGTATTTAGTCATTACAGATTGGTTTAAATCTTAAGCATATGTTTCTGTACAATAGGACTATTAACTATTTATAGTGTAAAAAAAATATCGTAAGTCTACTCAGAGAACCAGTGATCTTTATTTCTACCTCAAAATGTATTTTCTTATTTTTAAAGTTTAATTTTTAGTAAAGGCATTTCTCATATCATTTATTTGGCTTCTGGCAACCTTCAGTTTATTGATTTTAGTTTTTATATTTAATTAAATGATTCCTTATAATTATGTCAACTTCCATTAACTGACTTCACCAAAACTATACTGGTTTTCAGTGGTGTCTTACTTTAAGTTAATGTTTGAGTTTTTAAATAAGGGCACTAATTAGCTTTCCATGAGAAACAACATGTTAGTTGAATCAATAATTTCAGCTTTCAAAAGAGGCTAAATGTTATCCTGAAGTGATGTGTCTTATTGGTAAGTTATGCTTGATAATATCCCTTGAGAAACAGCTGACAGGTGTCAATCAGATTTGCAAAATGTTGGTTTTGTTTAGCTGCACAGCATTCTATCTCTTGGGAATTCACAATGGTATATAACATTAACTTTGACATATCAAATGTCTAAATTTTCTTTGTGTTAAAACAAATGACTTTTTTTCTTTTAAAATCTCACAAAAAATACTGGTTTAGGCAATTAAAAATTTTTCAATGAGTTGTCAGGATGCAAAAATATTTTTTCCATCGTGACAAATTGAGTACATAGTTTGGGTTGATGATACATTATTAAAGATACTGAAGATAAGTGGGTTTAAATTTTATAAAAACATTGTAATTTAAGTTTGGGGGTTTTGACTCCTAGGATAACATAACAAATGGGGAAAAAAGTTCCATTTCATGGTTGCCTGTTCCTCTTGAAGTAGGCAATGTCAGGAAAACATATGGGATGAAAATTACAGGAAAGAAAGCATGCACAGAAAAGAAGGAAGAAAAAAAACTGAAGGGAGGATCTGGGACAACTTTATAAATGTATTTTTTTAAGATTTAGAAATATTTAAGATAAAATTTCAGACATAGTTGACTGAAAAGGATGAACATTTATAGCATGACAGTAAAACTGAGATTAATATGATTAACAATTACAGGCTTAATTAGTTTGGCCAGATTCTTTTTAAAAAGCATTCTAAATGTTATTGTGTTTTCATTATGACAGCTAGAGAAAAAAAAGGTTAATGTAATAACAAGTAATCTGATCCCAGAACAATGAATGATACTTCAGTAGGTGCCCTAGAAATATTCCATAATATTTGGACAGAAGCTTTCCTTCACTGTCTTCCCTATGAGCAATATTTCCCTTCTTCCTCATTTATATTTCCTTTCTCTCTTTTCCCCAACTATGACCTTCATTTTGTTTTGTATTTCTCATTTCAATAATACTTTTCAAAGGCCCATATGTCTATTATTTTTTAGATGGAAGCTAAAGGGCCTAAGAGCCCCTTGAAATTCTCCCCAAAGGTATAATAACGATAGCTGAAATTCTTAACACTAAAATATACTGTGTGGTAAGATAGTTTCCTGAAACAAATGTTTCAGGGTCATTTGCTGCAGATATTGATCAAAAGACAATTACTTTTTGATGGCTAGCATCTTGCAGACATATGGAGTATGCTTATATCATATTTGATTTTCCTTGCCTGGAAAACCAGATGATTCCTTCAGATTTAAGATAGCCCAAATTTAGGAATTAATAAGAAGGAGTAGGGCTTGGTTTTCAACTTTATATGGCTGTAAGCGTAAAATCAGTAGAGTTATTGGAAATTCTCTCTCAATACAGACTATAATGGAAGATGTAAAAGTGATACACCAAGTCAGGTGTTAGGCAATTACTGTAAAAGGTAGATTAATAGGAATTAAATTCTGCTCAGTGTCTGCCTTGTGCCACAAAACAAGCAAGTGGGAGAGTCCTCCAAGCTGGAGAGGAAGACAAAGCTTTCTTAGCAAACAAATGCAATGCCTTAGCTATGCCATAGACCCTGTAAGCTATTTGTCAAGACTGTAAAGATGTTAAAGAATGCTTAACTAATTTGCAGTCATCAAAGTATAATACAAAGATCATTGAGTTATCCTCTCCTGCATCCTACAACCATGTTATACTGGCAGTGAATTATAATACATGTACTTTATCACCTCAGAATGAATGAATCTTTTTCCTTTGACCATACACCAACAAAACTTGAGGTCTGTGTTGGCCTTACGAATGTGCTGAATCTTGATATCGTTTCTTAAATCAGGGGAAGGCCACAATCAAAGTATAAAAGGATGAAAAAAAATAAACCAAATAAAGCCAGCATGTTAATAAATCCCAAATAGATTTGCCTATATTTTCCCATACAACTGACTTGGGCCATAGATTTAATAAAGCAAAACTATTAGCAAAGTCAAAAGCATTAACCTTTTCCTCTTACCTTGACACATGAAAATACACTTATCAAGAAGCACTGTCCTCTAATCCTTCATACTTGATGCTCTTACTTGCAGTACACACTCCTTCATTAAACTTTACATCTTTTAACCATACAGTTCATTCCTGAACTTCAGCAAATCCTTGACATAAATCATCAAAAGGACGACACTGCCTGCATTTGCATCAAAGTCTTTGAAGAAGCTCCTTAACAAGGGGACTTTGACTCACTTTTCAAGCTTTATTCTAGAATACTTATGAAAAAGCATAAAGACTTTCACAATGAGACAAGTTAAATGAATAAAATGCCATAATAACCATTAGTACCAGAACTGAAATATCTTGATATTTTGTAAAAATAATGTATCATTGAAAAAGTTAGCAAAGTACATTTTATACAAGCCCTAGAGAAATCTCTGAACAAAGAGCAATATTACATACAGAAACGTAATCCTAGAAACCCTAGAAAATCAACACTGAGTATTGACCAATGAGCTAGTAAGTACACTATTAAAAAACAGAAATAAATACTTGAATTAGAGCTGTGTCTAAAGTTATTTCAAACTATCATGTAGCTATAACAGTGATATGGTAACAAAATGAAGACCATCAGATGATTTTTGCAAGTATAAAGTCCAACTGTAAGCAGACTGGCTTCAGTAAACACTTTAAGCCAGTCTGCTTACAGTTGGACTTTATACTTAAACATGAGCAGAGCATTTTGTATGTGGGGAGTGCAATCCATGTTTTAGTGTTATGTAGTAGCTCTTAGAATTCCTATTCTTCAAGGCTACACATCAGGGAAAATGAAAGGTAACTAAAATATTACAAATTGAGAATTATCACAGGAAAAAAAATAGGAAAAGCATAAACCAGAATTTCTTACACTTCAGGTAATCTTTACACTTCAGGTGATTCATCAACAGAAATTTACACTTGAAGGAACAGATTATCCATTTGACTTCCTTTTGTAAACTGTTAAGATGGAAGAACTTTGTCTCCATGTTGTTTCATAAATAATGCAACACAGTCTTGTTCTTCATCAAATATTGACTTATTTATACTTTTTTTTTTTTTTTTTTTAATGGCAAATGGGAAAAAATCTTATACTTCATGTATTTGTTAACTCCTTACTATACAGAAACTGGAGTATATTAACAATAATATAGCATTTTTTACCAGTTTGTACATTAAATATTTAAAAAGCCTGTGTATGTAAAAGCCAGATTTATAGATGTAAACTTTAATTGGAAAAACACAGCTTAAGTTGAGGAAAAAACTACTTAAGGATATGTTGTTGTTGTTGTTCATACTACTATTCTAGGCTTAATCATCAGTTTTTACTTATTTTGTTAAGGGCAAGAAATTCAAATGCCAGTACCCATTAATATCTCAAAAATATGATGTATAATCTCTTTGATATTAGAGCTAAAAATGTTTCATAAATTGGATAGTATCCAAAATCTCACACAAATTCCCTAACTCAAAAAGCACTTGAGGGATATAGTGTTTGGATGCCTTTACTTTTGTAAGCCTTGCCTTTTCTTGGTGCTGGATATACAGGTATTCATTGTATCATATTGTGACATTCAAAGACAATACAACTGAAATCTCCACAGAAGGAGCTTATTTTTGGATGTAACATAGGTTATTTCAAGATTGGAATCTAAAGAGGATTATGACTGGCAAGAATTTCTAGTTTTGAAAAAATCAACACTGAATTGGGAGAAAAAAGGATACATCCTTCTCTCAATGTGACAGAAAGTGCTCCAGAGAGATGAACTTTCCTAAAAAGGCTGCTAGCTGTTTTCCCTAGGGTAAGGAAACAGCTTCAAAAATCTTAATGTTCCTTCCAATGACTATAAACTGAACCACATGCTACTTAAAAACAAAACAACCCCCTGAAATGGAGCATTCAGCTGATACTCAAAACTCCTTAGGATTCTTTGTGGGAAATCAGGTATATGTTTGCCCTAGGGGAGATCAACCCGTGTTCTGAATATGTCATGCAGCATTTTCTCCTCTTTGATCCTGGATAATCTAATAAAGGTGTATTGTTAACCTGCTGTGTGGGACAGGATAACGGGATTTAGTGAAGTGGTGACTTGAAAGTGAAAAGAATAACATATATTTCAGTGGCTCAAAATATTTAAGTCATCTGTCATAAAATTAAGGTTATATATAAAAAAAATTGTGTAGCGTAGAAATGTGGATATTCTCAGGGCACATTATATCGTTCTACAGTTGTCCACTGGGGAGGGAAGTGACCAGCTATAAATGTGCGTGTTGCTCCAGTCTCAGGATGGACACACAGTTGCGCCATTCTGTGGGATCCCACAAAGAGTGGTCTTTTCCAAAAATAAAGTTTAATTTACTGGCAAGAAAGTGAGGAACGCATTGAAATACTGGTCTCCAGAAATGGTAAGGGCCTTCTGGAGGTCTCTGGCAAACAGCTCTGTTCCCCTATTCACATAATATAAATAGGGACATAAAGCACTTTTTTTTTTTTTGTTACTTCAGAATAGCTCAGAAAACACAACCTTCTTTTGAGAAGGAACAAGACAGTACAAAATGGTTTCAACTAGCATTCCTCTGCTCCTAAGGCAAATTCTGGTTGTTAGGAAATAGTAATTACATTGCTATTCATAATCATCTTATGTTTGTCCAGAAATTCTGTACACATTTTTTGTTCTTTAATTTATTAATGGCTATTTCTGTTTTATTTTTAAAGGGCTTTATAAGGGCTTTTTGTTTTACAGAGCTCAGAACTGATCCAACTTCTTAAAACATGTATTTTCTAAACATTTGAAATGAAACAAATATTGTTTGTTTATGCAGTGAGTGAAAGCTAAAATTTTAATTAGTAAGAAACAGTAATGATTTTGATATTTTCAGAAAATACCAACGAATACAATAAATATAGAGAAACTTTTGTTCAAAAGTTCCTATCATAGGCATTTCATAGTCTTTATTAGAAAGAAAAGAATAAAAAATATATTAGAATAATATCTCCACGTCTTGTGAATGGTCCAGTAACTTCGCAGACAGATTTCGTGAAATAAAACTTCTCCATGCCAAGTACTTTATCTCTAGCTGAAGTCTCTGCTTATAAAGGAAATTATGGAAAGACATCTAAAATATCATCCATTCAGAACATCAGAGTCATTCATAACAGGGAGAATAAAAATGATCTTATGTGATATTTTGATTCAAGAGTTTTAAAAATGAACACTAAAAGAAATCACCCCTCCCTGTAATGGATATTAATTCTTAAAGCTTCAAGGTATGAACTAACCTTTAATTAACAGAATCAGGAAGCTTTCCTCCAAGCATGTTCCTTCATAATTGCATCTTTTTTGGTAAATATTTTCTTCTGAGTCATCTGAGCCTGTTACCAAGTGTAAAGTATTTATTGGATTAGGTATGTGACTTATCTAATCCTAAATGGTGGCTCTAAGGATTTAATGAACTGTTCATCAGCCACTTTTGTCTTGTGAAAGAGGGATGTCCTCATCCTATCTTATATAGGAAGCAAAAATCCCACATATTTAGCTTGCTTGTTCATTTATAAGTTCAATCGTCTTCTGTTTTCTCTCCAAATGAATGACTTACACATCAAAGATACGAGCAAAACATGAAGAAATTATTTCGGTAAGAAACTTTCCTCAGAAGTCTCAAATGAATTCTCAAGAGAGAAAACCTGAGAGAGGTTTACTTACATAGCTTACTGGAGAAGTATTATATTTACTTTTGTTGTATTTCAATTTCCAGGGTTCATTTCTTATTTAGTTTCCAACAGATAAAAGCAAATTTTATTTTTGGAACTCACAGTGTGAAACCCAACCAAGTTTTGGTAACCAGAAATTTCTCCATTGTGTTGAGATAAAGTTCATTTCTGAAAGCCAAATGTTCCCAGGGAACTCACAGCATGAACAGTAAGCATCTAACAAAGGAAAGTGGCTCTGTTTTCCAAGGCAGTCCTCCCCAAGTAAGACCTTCCACATGAGTAACAGTCACCTTTGGACCGTGGCTTGAGGGAGAGAAGGGAAAGTAATTAAAATCCATCATAGCAGTGTAATCAGGTGTGTGCCTACACTTGACCAGAGGAAAGAACTTTGAGGATGCAGGTCTAACAGCAGATGCAGGAGAAGAAAAAATTTTTTTTTTTTTTTAAAAAAAAAAAAAAATACTGAAAGGATACAAGACAGAAGAAACATCAGTATAGCAAATAGAATAAGAACAGAGAAAGGCAGCAAGGCTAGCCTATGCATAATGAACATAGAAAGAGTAAAAGTTACCAAATCTTTCTTGTTCTCTGTACACCTATAATTGCACAAACCTCTCCAAAACACTTCTGTCTGCCTGATTCTAAACATCATAGTGCTGACAGTTCTTGTTTTCATCCATCTTGAAACATCAGTATAGCAAATAGAATAAGAACAGAGAAAGGCAGCAAGGCTAGCCTATGCATAATGAACATAGAAAGAGTAAAAGTTACCAAATCTTTCTTGTTCTCTGTACACCTATAATTGCACAAACCTCTCCAAAACACTTCTGTCTGCCTGATTCTAAACATCATAGTGCTGACAGTTCTTGTTTTCATCCATCTTCAGTAAATCAACAATATCCTCAAATAATCTCAGTCTTATCTCATACAACTGTAGCTGATACGCTAAGAGAGAAAAGAGTATTGTTGCATTTTGATTAAGTAAAGTCATTTTTACTTTACAGTGGCTCAGTTTTTCTCTGTAAGCATACATAATAGATGACAGAAACTATAGTAATTGCCTAAGTCCAATTTAAAGTCAAGCCATCAGCTGTCAGGAAACAGTTGTTTAGGGCTACCATAAAAATTTTTCTTAAGTACTAATGGACATTAAAATCAAAGTGAGCAAATTTTGTTTAGCTTCTGTTTGCTCACTCTAAAGCATGCACTTAGAGTATTTTTGCTTCTAGATTGCTGCAAATGCTTTTTCATATTATTGTATATAAAAGTGAATTATAGGTAAGCTTATTCCAATTTATTTACATTTATTTCCGTTATGGAGCAAACCCAGAATCTGCATTTTTGACAATATTTAATGAATAAGAATTTCCATAATATTGAAACTCTTGTTGTCTTTTACACCACAAAACCAAACAATTTCTAAAATATGTACCTGAGGTGCATTTCTCCTTACTACAATTGTACCTTGATTGGCTCTGTGCCTCTCATTCTACTTCTCCGCATGTGAGAAACACCATAATGTTTGACTCCATACCAATCAATAAACTTTTCATAATTGACTTTCTAAAATTTTCCCGTGAAAGGCACTTGGCTTCATTAAAATGTATGGCTAAACAGTTATGATTTCATTTTTAGAAAGTGTCAGAATCAGGGTCTTATATCCTCATTCATATACCTAAGGAAGTAATCTTATTTTCATACATGCTGAGTACTCATTAAATAGAAGTAGACAGAATCTGATAGTAGCTCAGCATGTTGGAAAACATTAAACCACTGGTTAAGAATCTCTACAGCTATTTAAGTTTACTTTTGCCATTCATCTTTAGCTAAGAGAAAAAATCAGATAGGACATTGGACTAAGTAGAGAATAAGTGGCCTTGTTTATGAGTCCTATGTTTAATATTTAAGACTGGATAAATATTTTTTGCCATTCATACAGTGACTGGAAAATAGATCCAGAATCAGTGTTTGTGTTTCATTCAAGGATTATTATCAACTTGATAGCTATGTCATATTCATGCTCTTATGCCTGCAGATTTCTAGAGGCATATTGTTCCTGAATGAATTATGAAATTCAAAGAGAACAGAGGCTGAGTTTTGCTGCTGAGGTAAAATAAAAACAATTATTTTCTTTGAAAATTAGTGCCCCGTACTTGGCACTGGCGAGGCCACATTTTGAATACTGTGTTCAGTTTTGGGCCCCTCGTGTCAAGGACATTGAGGTGCTGGAATGTGTCTAGAGAAGGGCAACGAAGCTGGTGAAGGGTCTAGAGCACAAGTCCTGTGAGGGGTGGCTGAGGGAGCTGGGGTTGTATAGCCTGGAGAAAAGGAGGCTGAGGGGAGACCTTATCACTCTCTACAACTACCTGAAAGGGGGTTGTAATGAAATGGGTGCTGGTCTCCTCTCCCAAGTAACTGGTAATAGGACGAGAGGAAATGTCCTTTAATTGCACCAAGGGAGGTTTAGATTAGACATTAGGAAAAATTTCTTTACTGAAATAGTGGTCAAGCACTGGAACAGGCTGCCCAGGGAAGCAGTGGAATCATTGTCCCTTGGAGGTGTTCAAAAAACATATAGACATGGCACTTTGGGACATGTTCTGGTAGGCATGGTGGTGGTGTTGGGTTGATGGTTGGACTTGATGATCTTAAAGGTGCCTTTCAACCTTAATGATTCTATGAAATAAATAGCAATCCATCCCGCATCACTGAAGTGTATGAAGTCAAGAAAGCATAACCATATCTTAACTGTTGAATAGCATATTCTTGGGTGTGGGATGAAAAAGATCATGTTTTTTCAAATACAATATTGACTGTCAGGAAAAAAAGGAGCCTTTTAGTTAATGTATAACAATTCAGCCTTAGTAGTCAGCCTTACATGTTGTTGTTTTGATTTCCGTTACTAGGCACAAAAAACCGCCACAGCCTTCTTTAATAAACAAGAACATTTAATCAGCTCAATTACATTTCAGGAATCTGTAGCAATGTATTTCCAAGTTTCATCATTGGTATACAACCTGGAACTTGGAAATTACTTTTGCTGTTCAGGAAACCATGTTATTTTGCAGAGAATAAGTGATTAGAAGTACAAATCTCTATGTAGTGCAGAAATTGTTCTGGATGATTCCCGCAATTGTTAAATATCCAGGGTAGTTCTCTTTTGAACACAAATATATAGAGATGTTCAAGACAGAATTTTTCTATTGGAGAATAATAGAAATCATAACTTCTGCTCAGAACGTATCTATCTCAATGACAGGAGAAAGGCAAAGCAATTTGTTTCATTAGCCCACTTGTCCTCCCCTATTTGATGCAATTCTTGTCTCTAGTTAGAGTTAAGCTACTGTTATAGTTGTTCTGTATTTTGCAAGAAATCATTAGCTGTCAAGGTTAAAAAAGAGGGATGTACTGTAACTAGGATGGTCATGTGGGATACCGAGTTAGTTTTTCTTGTAAGAATGGTCTACAATTTGTTTAACTTAAACAAACTAACTACTTTAGCAGCTGAAATGGTATATAAATTGCTATTCTATTGCAAGACAGTGTCCTGGAGCATTAAATTAAATAAAATAAATAATTTTAGAAAAATGGCTGTGTTTGATATTTCCTCTTCATGAATGCATTCATTGCTGAGCTCAGGTGTTTGCATTTCTTAGACCGCCTTATCCGTTGCTTAGGCAGCTCCTCTGAAGGGTCTTACAAGAGGTGGTGAATCCCAGAAACATCCACATCCAGGCTTCCTCCTGTCCGGCCACTGAACTCCAATCCAGTGTACCCTGTGACCTGGGGATCTCTGTCTATTAGAAATAATGGCCCTGGCTTTGGTAAGCTTTGGTAGAATTGCTGTAAGTGAGCAAAGGATAATGTTTGTATTGTGGCAAAATTAAGTAGAAGCAAGAAAATTAGGAAGATCAAAGCTATAAAATGAAGTAGAATTGGGCAAATTAAATACACAACATATATACATTTGGACACTTATTACATATTTTTCATATTTTTCTTCTCGGTTGCCTTTTCGGTTTAGATTGTAAATCATCAGGAATGAAAGACTTTTATAACACTTGGCTTGCCATGTATTTATATGGATGTACTTTGTGTTTACTTAGCTAAAAGCATGCAATAAAAAATGTAAAATAATGTAAACACTCCATGAAAACCACAAATAACTGATGATTTATTTTTTTTCCTCCCTGTTCCTTGGAGGGTGTCAGACAGGTTTCTCTCTGCATATGGTAAGATGGAATTCATAGAAGATTATGAAAAATAAAAAGATTTCCTACATATATACTTCATTACTTTTTCTGTAATGCTTATCAAATGGTAAATGTTGAATGAATATTTAGAAGTTAGACTTTCCCTTTCAGAAAGCTTATATTTTTCTATTTTGGTACCTGTTGCAGATACATATTTGACATGTATGAACAAGCCTAGGAAAGCAGTAATTGTAAGAAAGACTTGATTTGTAGTCATTCATCAATTGGGCTTGTGTTTAGTTTTCACTCATAGGGATTCCACAGTGTAAATATCTGGCACTGGGAGGAAAGTTAAATAAGAAGTCTTTTCAAGAAATCTGCATATTGTTTATTCCCATTGGATGAAACAGTACTGGTGACAAACTTGCCTTTTTTTTCCCCGGGATTTTCCATTATTTTAGACTCTAGATATTGCTTTAAAACTTATCAAGTAGAAAATTTAATCAGTATTATACACCAACTGTTCCAAAAGCTTTATTTTTCAGCAATAAACAGAAGATACTCTTGTCACTGCTACGGTTTGAACAGTGTCAGAATTTATTGAATGCAGGTATGATTATGCACGTGATTTACTCTGCCTCCTGTAAATTCAGCTGTCTTGAACATTGCACTGCTGCAGTTTCAGTAGTGAAGCCCAAACTACACAGTTCAGCTCTGTCTCTGATATCCATGTTATTATTGCCATTACATGTCACTGCAGAGTCACATTTTCCCACTTTTTTACTAATGGCAGAATTTCTAATATAAAGAATACAAAACCAGCTTGGTGGGTTGTCATATATAAAAGATTGGTTCTTGTATGAATTTCTGCTGGAATAAACAGCTTTAGTCAATTATTCAAAACTTAAAAACAATACAGTTATCAATCCGACCAGCTTTATTCACAAGAGACTTGATAAAGCTGTTTCTGTAAATAAAACGATCAAAATACATTTCCAGATTATCTCTTTGGAATGTCTGTCACATGTTACCTTAACTTTTCATGTTTTACTTCAGCTTCTTTTAGTATGGATAGTACGGACTTTAATCTGGTGCTTCAGAAAAGCAAACAGGAAAAACTCAGGCTCAAGATGTATTCACACATTAAGTACAAGTATGTACAAGCCTACACAAGTACATTACGTTGTAGATATGTTAAAATGTACAAGCTGCTGAATTACCCTGGAATATACATTCACCATATGTGTTGTGCTGTTTGTAAGAAATGTTTTGATTAGTAAACTAATAGCAAAGTTAATTTGAAACAAGATGGTAAGTTTGGTAAGATAACACAAAATGTAATATTTGGCAACAAAATATGATTATAATTTAATTCTCATTGAAATGTATGTAGACAAAGTAACTGACATTAATTAGGACTAGTTTAACTTCAATTTAATTTCATGATCAGGAAGAGAATTCAAGGTACGAGAAAAAGGCCTGAGGAAAGAGGGAGATGTAGGAAAATTAAAACCAAATAGCTAGGAGGGAAAAGACTTTAAATGCAAAGGAAGAGTTTAGCAGTCTTCTCATTTATGTGGGTGTATACCATGGTAACTATGCAAAGGCAGCGAGTGTGCTTGTAAAACCTACAAGGATCAGAGAAGAATCAGAACCAGATGTTATTATGAATATCAATTCCTAAATTGTCTCTCAGAACTATTTCATCTTTCAGACTAGAATGAAATTTTGCCTCTATTTATGTCCTTTGAAACTCATTTATACCAGCAGAAGGAGCATTTCTTGTAGATGTTTTCATTTAACTAATTTTGAAAAATTAAATTTATTTTCAAGATCTTCTTTCACACATTACTGATTCCACATATCATCAGGATTATTGTGTTTTGTTTTGTTTTTTAAATCCACCTCTTAAGAAGCTTAGCATATACTTATTCTAGGTAGATAGATGTAGGAATATACAGACATACATAGCTGCTAATGCATAAAAGAGATTTACACTAACTTAAGCTTGCAAATGTTCTTCATGTAGAAGCTTCAGTGATTTCAGGAAGGGCTGAAATGTTTTAAGAGAGGCTGCCTTCTGTATGATACAACTGAAAATTCTTAGTCACAGTTAATTGTTTCAGGAATGTTTTTAATTGTTTAACAGTAGATAAAGAAATATGGGGCGCAGTGTCCTCCATTTTTCCAAATATCTTAATCTTTGATAGGGATTTTACTTGTTCCATTTTTTTTGGCAAATAGATGTATCTAAGACAAGCCTAGGGGCAGCACATCAATGTTTGAGGGATGGTGTGCTAGTGAGGTCCTTCAGTCTGTCATGTCAGTGGAGACAGAGGATAGAGATCCATGTGGCAACAAAGATGCAAGTCTTATTAATGTGTTAGAAACCACAGAAGCACCTGAGAATGTTTATGTAGGAATTAGGGCTTTTCCCCAAAAAAAGGTGGTGAGATCAGTAGCCCAACTGAAGTGCATCTATACCAATGCAGATATATCGTGGTTTAACATCAAATGGTAACCGGACCATGCAGCTGCTCTTTCACCCCGCCCTTCTCCAGTGGGGTGAGGAGGACAAACAGAGAGAGAGCAAGCTTGTGGGTTGAGATAAAAACACTTTACCAAGACAGCAAAGGAAAAGATAAAAATATATTCATAATAATAATAATGTGTAAGGATAATAGGATATATAAAATGAACAATGCACAATTTCTCACCACTCTGCAACCAACACAGCCCGTCCTGAGCAGCAGGCAGGGAGCAGGGATATTCCCCTGCAGCCATCCCAGAACAGCAAGTTCCAGAGAGAGCACGAGGGAACAAACAACCAAACAAACAGGCCCGAATGAAATAAAACAAAAATAAAGTAACAAGAAGGGAACATGAAAAGAAAGTGAACCGAACAAGGAACCAGAGCCAAGGGGCAATGGCTGACCCTCCCTTATAGCAGGCATGCTGTCTATGTTATGGAATACTCTCTTTGGCCAGTTTAGATCAGCTATTCAGGCTGTGCCCCTCCCAAGTGTTTGCACCTGCACATTAGCAAAGCTTGGGAAACTACAAAATGTCCTTGATCATCCAGCAGCAATGAACAACAGCAGTGTGCTATCACCGTTTTCACATACTAAATCCGAAACACAGGGGCTGCTGAAGACAAAACTAGCTCCATCCAGGCTGAAACCAGGACAACATAACATGGGCAACAAACAGGAAGGAGGATCTGGAAGCTGTTGTGCATCCAGAAAACTCTGATATAGTTGCAATCACAGAAACATGGTGGGGTGACTTGCAAAACTGGAGTGCTACAATAGATGGCTATAAACTCTTCAGAAGGGATAGGCAAGGAAGGAGAGGCAGTGGGGTAGTCGGGGGGGGTTTTGATTGTCTAGAGCTTAATGCTGGTGAAGATAGGGTTGAATATTTATGGGTAAGAATCAGAGGAAAGGCCAACAAGGCAGATATCATGGTGGGAACCTATAATAGACCACCTAATCAGGATGAAGAGATAGATGAAATATCCTATAAATGGCTGGGAGAAGTGTCACAATTGCTTGCCCTTGTTCTCTTGGGGTTGCTGCTTCCTCTTAGTTTTAGAAAACAATAGTTCCCTGGGAGTCCCCAATTATAAAATATAACACAATATGTCTTTAGAAAACAGTGTATAATGTACTTATTCAACACTTCTATGGCAACTAATCAAATATAATTTAATAGTTTTTCTAAACAAAGACATTTTATTTAAAATCTAATGAAGTTGCCTGATTTTTATTTTCTAACCAGAGTTGTAGCCCATAAAAAGGAGCTACCATAAGAAGAAAGTAATTATCAAAATTATTATCGCAGCATTAAAAAGTATAACAGACTGTTCAAAGGGATATTATTGCATTCTTTTGCTTCAACTGCTCCTTGGAAAAATATCACAGACATACTACCATTATATGTTAAGTCTTCAGATAAAAAATAATTTAAATATTTCCAGTAATTGTAAGATTGTATAAGGCTTTCCCCCCCCCTCTTTCTGTAAATATGATGCTAGCTGATTGAGGGGAAAATATTTTTCACAAAAAATTAAAAATGTCATTTTAATTTCTTCTGTATGTTTTTGCAAGCTTAGATTATATTTCAACTCTGTTGTGTTTTAAATCCAGACAGCAACTATGTCCCATGCAGCCACTTGTTCACTACCCCCACAGCAGGATGGGGAGAGAATAAGAAGAGTAAAAATGAGAAAACTCATAGGTTGAAACAAAGTTTAATAGGAAAGAAAAAGTCCTAAGCCAAAAAAAAAAAATATATATTTTATTCACCACTTCCCATCAGTAGGCAGGTGTTCAGCCATCTCCAGGAAAGCAGGGCTCCATCACCTGTTATAGTTACTTGGGAAGACAAATGCCAGCACTCTTAATATTAGCCCCCTTCCTCCTCCTTGCTTCAGCTTTACATGCTGAGCATAACGTCATATGGTGTGGAATATCCCTTTGATCACTTGGAGTCAGCTGTCCCGACTGTGTCCCCTCCCAACTTTTCTGCACCCCCAGCCTATTCACTGGTGGGGCTGTGTAATAAACAGAGGACCAATTGATGTTGTAAGCCCTGCTCAGCAATAACGAAAACATCCCTGTGTTATCAACACTGTTTGCAGCACAAATACAAAATATACCTCCATAGGAGCTACTATGAAGAAAATTAACTCTATCCCAGCCAAAACCAATACAAACTCCTCTACGGAGAGAATGCTTATTTAAACCTAAGATTTATATTTAAGATCTGTTTACATTTAATTTTCATAAATAACTTTGTTCATTAGACAGTTTTTGTCTTGAAATATTGGCTTGTTTAAAAATATCAAATATCTATTTATGTTTTGTCAACTGATATCCTATGATAAAGTTTTTTTAAAAAAATTAAGATTCTATGTAATTCTATTAAAAAAAAAAAAAAAAGGAGAGAACTATTGTAGAGCATTAGCTTTATAGAAAAGGTTATATTTTTTTGCTTTTTTTTGGATTGGTTTATTTTGGCTTTCCAATGTCCGAGTCAGAAGCTATTTTGAGCTCTGTGTTGTTCTCAGCAGCAGTGGTTTGAATATCTGCTCTAAGGTACAGAATTAGCTGCTTCTTCTGAGCCCACTTTTGTAATATGTTGTTGGATTTCTGACTAGAGCCATGACTTTTGAGATAGGCTAATGAAATATCCAGCTCCCTGATATTTCTTCCACTGTGCAGGCTTAGGCTGTAATCATGAAAACATGATTCGAGCAAGCAGAAGTCAGTAGAATACATAAGTATTATTTTCGGTAGTTTTGCATGCATACCGAAGTATTTATTTTCTCAGAACATACTATTCATATAAAATGATGACACAAAATACACCACTCAGTTTGCCAGTATTTGTCTTTATCTGCTAAATGCTTTCTGGTTTCCTGGTTTTAACCTAAAAATGTAATCCAACAGAAATTAAAGATTGTCTGCTCCATACTTCCAGCCATCTTTTATGTCTATTTTGTTACTAAAATAATTCCACTAGTAAACCCAGATATTTTTCTTTTCTTCATGGTATAAAGGTTCAAATGCACCCACAATGCCAAAGGTCTTAAGATCCATTAGCAACTATCTTCTAAAATGGTCTGAAACCTTACTACAGAGAATGAAATGATCGAAGCAAATAGAAGTTCAAGGGTAGTCTCTGCAGAGATTCCAGGTATCTTGGGAAATCTCAAAGCAGAAAGAGACTGCTGGCTGTTGAGATCTCTGTAGTGACAAGGCCAGTTCGGCAAAGATCTTACCTAGAACTGCTTCAGAGTAAATAATTATGGAGAAAATGCACTGTATGACTTAGGAAACAAAGCTGAGCCCTGAAAATTTTTTTTAAAAAATATCATCATATTTTTCATTTTGTACTAGTACATGACCCCTTGTGCATGTAAATTATTGTGGGGATATTTGCATGGCACATCTTTAGTGAAAGGGCTTGGATAACTGCAGCTACTAAGCTGGGAATATCAGTGTAGCCAGTGTGTGGGGCTGGGACACTCAAAATGGTGTAAGGATGCATCTGACCAAAAATGTTTTTGTTTAAAGAAGATGATGCCCATCAACTGGTTTAAAGAGGAACCAGGCTTAAAGAGGTTTAAAGAGGTTAAACCTGGTTTAAAGAGGAACAAAGGGATTTTTAAAACTGCGAAAGTGCAAGCTTGAAAAGTACAGAAGCAGCATGAAGGTTTGTGGCAGAGGGGAGACAGAGCAGGCAACAGAGCAGGGTCCCACAGTGGCCCCAAACCCCTTCTGAGGCCGGGCGGATCAGACTCGCCTGTATGTGCATTTGTGGGTGCGCACACATCTCTGCGTGTAACCCACTCAGCCTTTGAGGGAGGTGTGCATGCAACTCAGCGGGTGGGCAGGATGGGCACTTCTGGGGATTAGTTACAGAGGGGTGTTTAGAGTTTTCTTGTCACATGAATTAGCATTTTGTGAGTGTCGAACACTGTAGTTTATTTGCTGTACTGCTGTTGATCTTCAGCGTACAGGTACTGACTGCCAGGTAATTATGTCCTTGATAAATTAATAAACCTCTTCAAACTACTTTAATCCATTTCAAATTAAAATCTTCTTGTTTAGCTAAATCTGGTAAGAATACGGACTAGACCACTGAACTGATCAAGTTTGGCTGCTGTCATTGGCAAACAGTCAATGACACAAAATATCTCTACAAAATGCCTCTACATTACTTGAAGGGATCAGCCGCTAAAAGTTCAGGTAGAAATTACCTAGCTGTTTTTATTTTACTGAAGGAATTACAATCTGGAATTATGGGTTCCTCCCTGGCATGATGAACAATCTGTTCGATGCTATAGTCAAAATCTAAGTATTCAATCAGCTGAAGCACAATTTTTGAAGTGAAATATTTTCCAAAGCAGTTCTGAATATAAATATGGGTTCCTCTATTTCCTAGCATGCTTTGGCTTTATGATGAATTTGGATTAATAAGTAATGACATGTATGTTCCCAGGTATTTGATCACCTTTATTTCTCAGATGTTCTTTGAGTTAAATGCAACAGCAATCAGTTTTTTCTAGAACAATTTTACAGATATGTATGTGTCACATCTGCCACTTCTGTATAAAAACAACTTTGGAATATTTTTGGGTTTAATTTGTTGGTAGGTTGATTGTAAGATAAGAAGCTGCTTGGCCTCAAAATGCATGTAGGTTAGGATACCTGTTTTGCTTCACAAACAGTGCAGTACTTATCTGGGTATCAGCTATAAATACTTTAACATTTACAACCCATTAACATGCTTCTGCAGTGTGATTCTCTCTTCCAGTAGGAGCTATATATTTCCATGCACTGGATCACATTTTCTGTTAGTTAGATTAAAGAAAAATGTGATACTAAAATTATCATACATACTTAAAACTAAAGACTTGGAATTTGGTCACATTTAATATTTGTTGCATAACCAGGAATTTATCACCATTTTAGTTTTTAATACTGTGCTTCGAGGTTGGCTTTTTGTTGTTGTTTTGGGGTTTTTTTTAAGTACAGTTTATGTCTCTGTTAACTTATCTCAAGTCTAAAGTAAATTAATTCATAACTACTATTTGTTATCCTTATTTCTCATTAGAGGAACCCCTATTCAAAGCGTTATTAAAACTCTTTACATTCTGCATATTAAGAATTGTGCATCTTACAGGTTAAATCTTTGGACATGGAAATGCTGCCAGATGGCTCCTTATAATACTTATTTAGTTTATGAGGTGCATTTGTTATCTCTTTCTGTCTTGATAGCAGTGTGCATTAATGCATTAGTGAGAAATAACCTCTCAGTTATGAAAATGTCTTAGCTTTGTTCTGTCAAGACAGAGTTTTCAAAATGTCCACCCATTGAATCTTTAAAATAATATCTATCACTTCTCCCATAACTGAGTTTAAACTAACAGAACTGTTATTTATCTTGTTCTTAGACTTATGTTTAAATAATGGTGTTACACTGGCTACCTTCATGTCTTTCAGGATGTTGCATGTACTAAATAAGCATGCTAAATTGCTATTATTATATTCTTGATATTCTTCTAGTTAGTAGTCTCATTTGTGCTGTCTAGTCTTATTACCACAAAAACATTATACAAGGTTACATTTACTTTAACATTTCCTGTTTTGATATCTGAAGTCTGCTCTTTAATTTTCCTACCAAGCACCCTGCCAAAGAACAACTAGTCCAGTCTCGTCCCTGTCCCTGTTCCGCCCCACCCCCCCTCCATGTTACAGACCTGCTCAAACTCCAGGGAGCTTACAGAATGAGGCTCAAAAGCTCTTCAATTAGGATTCATTTTACTTTCATAGAAAATGTGCCATCTATGGCAGTAACTCCTATCCAGTGTTTCTCAGCGATCAGACACACTCCTGCAAGGCATAATGCAAGCAGGCCCGTTAGATACAAAGCAATAACTCCTCATATGACATTTAATAAAAATTGTTTATGGTGGAATTTATCAAATTTGAAACATATGCCTTATCCTGATTCAAATCAATCAATATTTTTTTAATAGACCAGAAAATAAATTGTATGAACTGAAGACATACAGGTGGGCTGATTATGATGGTTATCAGCAGGTATAACATCAGTAATACTTGCTGCTACAAGCACCATTATGACACCACTTATTTTAAGAACATAAAATAATCAAGATCATAACCATTACACATTAAACAATATACGACTAATCTCTTCTACTCTATTTCTACTATTTTATTTTGAAGTTTCTTGTCACAGGTATCTAGGCATTGGCGTAAAGGTAACACAGAGATTTTGTTATCAACAAGAAACAGCAAACGATGCAGAGGCAGCAATGGACATGAGGGGAGAGAGGAGCTCGCAGTACCTTGTTTATTCACTGTCTCACCTCCTGCTCCCTAGCTGTTCTCACAGAAAAACTCTGGACACATCTAGGTTATTAAACTTAATACTTCTAAGGCCTGTTCTCTATCTCAAACATAGTGGTCACAGACTGACTGGCTATACTCTTAAAGTGCTTTAGCATCCATGACAGTTGCCCACATAAAAACTACTGGTATGGAAGGATGTCTGCCCCATGCCTGGCTCCCACACTCTGCTTGGAAGAATGTTAGTTGTGCTAGCCCAAGGCTGGGCTGGGGACCATTCTAACATTTAAAATATACACAATTTTTTGAATTCCAGTATTCTTGCCTGTGACCTGACATTATGTAATTTACTATCATATGTATAGCCAAGATCCTTGAGAGTATGCTGTTGTTTTACAGCTCCATAGAAACTGGAGATTAAGATGCAGTGTTTCACAGGATTTGATTACTACTATATATACTCTTCAGATGTCTTGAGCCAGCGGCATGCTCTCCCACCTTTCACCGCTGCCAGAATTCCTTCATAGTACTGTGGTTTTTGCCATTGCACAGCTTGAACAGAGGGAACTCTTCCTGCTCTGGTCTCTGGGAATGCATCCCACCTTCCCTACTTTTCTCATTGCTCACAACTCCATTTCAGCATGTAAATGTGCTAAAGAACCGTTCTTGTTCTGAGATGTCTGTAAAGATATAAGAGAAAAAAATATGCACTTATTTGTAAGGTTACAATTTTAGAATTTGCAAGCTTACAGTGGTTAGTAGTAGAATTCAGGGAAGTCACAAGTTTGGCTTAGGTGGTCATTCTTTTTGATCAACATTTGTGTTTTAAAATGCTAGTAATCTCTGCTAGTGTCCCCTGCTGTTTTCCATTCACATTATTCTTTTAGTATACAATCTAATCAATTATTTTTACTGTTTTACTGTTTGATAGGAGACACATCTATTTATTAAAAATGTCTAGTGTTATTATAATGAAAGGATAAATTTTGTTCTGAGTTAAAATTTCCAAAATTCAGTTCAAAGTTGGATTAATCAATACCAAAACATAACTGGTGAGTTGTAAACATCTGTCCACAAAACAGGAACGTTCCATTTGCGTTATTAAGGAAATCTATGAATGGAGTTCTCCTTTGAATTTGTATTTCAAGTTTCTTATTAACTTGTGAATTTTAAACTCACAGTTAAAATTAAAACTGTCATATATGGCTGAGGCAGTGTTTGTGCAGTAGTTTATGATTTCAAGTGCATTTTACTTCTAAAAACCTGTTTATTGCCTGCTACATTGGTGTGCTTTCGGATCTTAGAACTGTCTGAGCTCATTTGCATTGGACAGTGAACAGAAAAAATTCTTCACTGCTTTCCTAGTTTAGTTGATGTTAGTGATGTCTGAAGATGATGGCTGCCTCATATTTTACGAAGAAATGAGGTCCAAGGAGAATAATCAATCAAAGCAAAAGAGATGGGGTAGGAAAAAGGAAGTGACTTACAAAATTGTTTAGTTGTTAGTTTGTTCATTGCCTTCTGCTTTAGTTTTGGACTCTGGAATAGCAGTTCTTTATTAATAAGATGTTCAGTTAATTAGGCATTTTTATTGAAAAATACAATTGAAACACAATGTATGTTAAGACAATGTATAATTATTTTCTTTCTTAAGCTGGTGCAGGGACATATTTCCATAATTTTACCTCTGTGTTATTCCCTTTCCAGAACCAAA
>KL283622.1:8207-19225 GCA_000699545.1 Podiceps cristatus
GTGAGGGGCCCAGGACGGTACACATTATTCGAGGTGCGGCCTCACCAACGCAGCCGAGAGAGACGTTAAACAGCAGACAAAAGCATAAATCCAGTGACCTGTCACAGGGCCACACCACCTCAGGGACAAGCTCAGCTCTGTCATCTTTGCTCCCCGAAGGAGCTGTAAGCTGCTATCGGGTCCCCCCTCAGCCTCCTCTTCCCTGACCAAGCCACCCCATCTCCCTCCACCTCTTCTTCTAGGCCACGTGCTACAAACACTGAGCAAACCGAGCAGAAAAACGCTACCCGAGTCCAGAACATAACGCAGCCACTCACAGGATCATATCTTCCTCCTTCTCCACTTTGGCGAAAGTGGCAACTTTATTCTTTAACAAGTACAAGTGCCCGGGACCTCCCTGCAAGAAAGAGAGAGACAGAGGGATGAAAACCACTTTGCCCAGGCCTTGAAGGAACAGACCCTGGCAGTTTCTCGTCGGACACAGCCATACCCAGAAGTGCCACAAGGGAGCAGAGCAGACAGGCCAGGCTGGCACGGCTGCCCCCAGGAGCGACACAGCGGGCACCTGCTCAGGAAATATTCACATATGGGGAGTATGTCGGGGGTTGGATTCTCTGTTTTTTACTGTTATATGCCCAGTTCACTCCGAAAGGCACAATAATGGACAAAAATCTTCATTGTGGGTGGCTGGAGAGTAATAGGGAAGACAAGAAAGTCCCTTCCGTTTGGGGACTTGCCGTCGTAGGCAGACGAGAAGCTGAGCAAAGCAGGGATAAGCAGGCAAGATGTCACTGTAGAAGAACTGGCCTTTAGCAGTAGCAGCATAAAAAGACTGAGCACAACATCAGGAAAATTAAGAGAGTCGCAATCTCCGGTCAGCGTGCTGCAAACTCTGCTACTCTGCAGCATCTGGCACGTGGGAGGGAGCTCAGGTTCGGCTGCTTCCTAACTTCTCATTTCAAGCTTCCTTGCAGAGCTGCCGGGGAAGGCCGAAGCTGACCACCCTGAGGAACAAGAGACTTGGGAAGGAAATCCCCGGCAAGTCCCAGACCCAGCAGGGCCTGAATCTGTCCCACCCAGAGCCTCAACCCAAGCCCTGACCCGCGTGCGCTGGCCTCCAGCTCCGAGCTGTGCCATCCGCCGGTCTGATCCGTGGCACGCACCACCGTCACTGCCACGCTGAAGCTGTATGAAAACTACAACCATCGCATCGCAAATGCTGGTGCCTTTCTCTGGAATCCTCCTTCGGAGGGCTGCGCTAACGCTGGTTTGCCTGGCTTTCCTTGAAAGCAACTGAAAAGCAGCCCAGCTCTGGATTTGGCCACACTAAATCAGATTTTATTTCCTGCTGTCACAGCAACTTGAGACTGCTCGGTGTCTGGGGAAAGGAGAAGTGAAAGCTGTACACATGCAGTTACTTTAACAGAACCTGATTTTGGAATATGGGTTCCTCTATGTAATTTTCCCTGTAGAAAAAAAAAGACAAATTTGTAACAAACCACCCAAGCACTTAACAACTTTCACGCACCTGGCAAAATATCAGCATCTTCCAGATTTTGCAGCCTTTCCGGTAAACGTTAAGCTTCTTCTCTATTTCCTCTGCAAAAAAACACGTTGGGAAAGGTGAACTATGAGGGAAGTTAAAAATTAATCTTGGTGCTTCTCACATTAGTCCTGAAAGCAGGAGGCTGAGCTGTGAGAGGTGCTCGGCACCCACATTCCCACTGATTTCAAAGTGAATCCTTTGCTTTCGTGCTGTGGAAAGCAGGGAACCCCAGCGTATCCCAGGGCAGAGCTCCGGTGCAGCACCGGACACTGCTCCGTGGTGACCACAGCACTGTGGCAGACCCAGCTTTCCTGACCCTGCTAATGCTCCTACTCACCTCCAAGGGCACCCTGTGCCTCAGCTTCCCTTTCGTAAAGCGGGAGCTTGGCATAGCAAACGGGCCACAGAAGTGAAGTTTTAGTACTGCAGCGCATGGCAACAGCAGCTGACTGACTGTCAGGTGTCACTGGGGTGATAAAAACACCTTCATGAGTGGCAGCTGAGGCCCAGGGCAGTGGAGTGACTTTAACATATTGATCAGTGACATTTGCAGCAGGCAGGAGTTAAGAAAGAAGTAACACTCACATACCTAGGATGTCATCAAAGGTGGCATGTTCATGGTCCTGGGAACCAAGAGAGAAGACGTATCAAGGTTCACTGTCACTACACCAGCTCCTGTGACATTATTATAGTCCCTAATATTGCACACAATCCCATTCCCAGGCAAACGGATGCTCTAAGATCACAATTACATCAACTGATGGCTTCTAGTCACACCGCAGTAATTACCGCCCTAAAACGCATCTCAGCAAAAAAGCTGAAGGCCAAATGGCCCGTGAAGACCAAGTCCACCCAAAGGCTTGAAGATGAATCCTGCAGAGAAGTCCAGAGCACGTACCATCCATCAGACATGGTCAGCATCAGCAATGCTTATTTGCCTCTTGGCCCGTGTTTTGTACACGGCTTTACACGTGTCCCAGCTGGCTACCAAACAGCCACGCTCCCAATGCATCTGCCGCTGGCGTAGCAGGGTCATCAGGAGAACCGCAGAACTCAACGGAAACGAGAGGCAGCAAAGCGAAACCCCCCAGCAGCACTGCGGAGCCTGAGTTTTCTGGGCCGTCAGTCCCACCCTGCCCTTTCAAACTGAGTGAATATGAAGCGATTAGGAAAAAGAGACTCCTTGCTGTGTATCAGACACCTGCTCAGGCAGGACCACTAGCGAAAAATCAAGGCTAAATGACTGACTGACAGGGATGCACCACTGTACAGAGCGTGATGGGTCCAGGGTCCACTGCAGAGCTCCAAGGTCCTCTGCACATCCTGTCTAAGGACGAGCCTGAGCCGAAGCCTGGCCACACGCAGCTCTGTGTGTGCGCCGGCCTGCCCTGCCTTCCCTTGTTACTCCTCCCACGCTGCCTGGCTCTGCCTGCAGCATCCGGCAGCCCACACGTGCTATTTCCACTCCACCTTACCCTTCCACCTAGACCTGAGCCCCCACAAAGCTACCCCAGACCCCAAATCTGGGTTCAGCACAGCCCCAGCCCTTTCCTGGCAGCTTTGCCAAAACACATCAGTGTTTCAGAATCACCGTAACAGGAACTAGGGAACAAAAGAAAATTCTCGGTACGAAGCCTGCTCCCGCGCACCCAGACGTAGCAGAAGCGATATACTTACGTAGAGAATGGGGATGATAGAGGGATCGTCCCTGCGGATAATTGTTGGGACATACTCTGCTTTGGGCACCTTGGAAGAAATGAGCTGGAAGGGGGGAAAAGAAGAGCAAGAGCATGAGGAGAAGCCAGCAGAGCCTGGACAGAAGCACAAAGGCCATGGGAACAGTGCCCTGATCAGTTGCCCTCACGTGTTACCCAAACGAGCACCTAATCCCGCCTATCTGCATCCCTGGGGAAGGTTCTCCAAGCCCCTGGTCCACTACAGAGCACCCCCAGGCCTGCCAGGCACCCCCATGTGTCCCAGGCTCCTCGACCCCCAGCAAATGAGCACACAGCTCTGCCTAAAAGGCAGGACTGAGCCCGAGATAACGCGTTGTAAAGCGGAGACGGGCGTGCACAGAGGACGAAGCAGCTTGTGCGTCTCCACGAATGGCTGTATCCCAGCAAAGATGACTTCTGCACGGCCTTCCTCTGCGCGAGGGCCTGCGCTGCCGGCCGTGGAGGATGTTCACACTGGCATGCGTCACTGGCTGGTGGTGGGATGGCCGCTTGCCTGAGCGGGAGCCAGCCAAGGGGTGAAATGGCATGAGGCACAGGTAGGCACACAGCCGTAGGGTGCCTGGCAACTCTGGCTAAGCTGCGGCCGGCTCCATCGGCATGAGAGCCCGAGAGGACGGGCTCACCATCAGCACAAGCCATAGGGCTGTGGGAACACGGGCAATTTGACTGTGCCGTGATTTCAGGCACCTCTGATCATCGCTGTGAGAGCAGAGCAGGCAGCGGTGCTGGTGGGCTGGGAAGCGCAGCCTGGATTCCAGCTTGGGCTGGCTTCAAAGCCCTCCCTCCTGGCAGGCAGCACATGGCTGCTTCGGCCACGTGGGAGTTAAGGTGAAGCTCCTGAAGAGGCACAATACAGAGTCCAGGGGTGACCATCATCACACGCACCGCCTGGGGAGGCACACTGGAGCACTGGGGGCCAAACAAACCCCAGTGTTGGGGTTCCAGTGTCTGGGTGTCACCTGGCCACTTTGCCCTGAGGGTGCTTTAGGGCTGAGTCTGCACAGCCAGCCTGGGAACACGGATAAAAGCTGGCTGCCTCCACGTCCTTCACTCTTCCCAAGCCTTAGCAGGGCCCATTCCAACACAGTACCGCTGTGCTGGACTGGCAATGCCGCCCTCAGAACAAGCTGGAAGCTTGAGACCCCGTTTTGCTTGAGTAGTTGTGGGTGTGGGCAAGGACGGGATGTGTCAGAACCTGCTCCAGTCTGCCAAACCCACCGATAGAGCAGGGGGAGCACAGGGGGACGCTCAGCATCGAGGAATGGTGACAGAGCAGGAAGCATCAAGGGATGACAAACAGCTCCAAAGCAAATCAGGCAAGTAACACCAAGAGGGAGGGACTGCTGGGACTGGGGACTCAGGTCTACTGTCAGGGTTAGTGAGACTCAGGCTAAGGCGATTCAGCGTTGGTGACAGTCCTGCCCTGACTTGGGGTTGGACTACAGGTCCTTCTGCTTCTAGTTTTTCAACCCATCACCCCCAGCAGTAACAGATGCTGAATACCATGTCATGTCCTGGCTGATCTCCGAGTGACTCTCACACACACCCCAAGAGTTGCCCATACAAAAGACTTGCCTCTTCCCATGAAGATCCTAAACTTAGCAGCTCTGAAAGGACAGACAGAGCCTGAGTAGATACGGGTAGCAGAGTTGGAAACCCTCACCATTATTTTTGGTGGAATAAAGTCTTCTCCGTCACATGCCATGGCTTCAAGTTCCTTTTCTGCTTCCCAGTTCAAGTCAAAGTCGCCATCCAACGTGCCGCAGGAATCCTGAAGGTCATGGCCTGCCAGAACACAGCATGCATTACAAGGGCAGAACAGCTTGCCTTCCCCACTCGATCCTGTCTGGCAGCTACCTCGCAAGAGGCACCACAAGCCATGAGACTTGTGCCCTCCTTTCTTCCACAGAGCGACAGACACCGCACTTTGGGGCTGGCGTCTCTGAACAGACAAACACTTGACAGATGAAGAATGCACACACAGAGCCCGATACCACATATCACGTAACTTCATCACTCTCACAGTCACCAAGTTTAGCTTTCAAATGATAATTCACAACAGTCACCCTGTCGTTTCAGAAACGGAGAGGACACAGAAGGCAGACAGACTCTACACTTTAGCATTGCCAAGCTGATAAGCAGAAGTCCAAAAACTTCAAAGCTGGTCTCCTTGTGATCATTACTGCTCTGACTACGTCTTCTAGAGTGATTATAAAGAAACTCTGCCTTGTTGGTCAAGCTGATCCTGGCAGAGAAGTCCCAGAGCGTGAGGACAGCCATAGCAAACACAGTAGTATTGCAACTGTATACTTGAATTTGCTCTCCAAATTGACCTTACCTGTTGGCCTTCTGTGCCTCCTGGGGAAAAAACATCTGGAAAGAATATAATTGACCATTAAAGGTTAAAAATAGAGATGGATCCCTGATGCCAGGGACTGAGGAAAGAGAACCGAGATGCCTCTACTTGTGCCTTTTGGGACGTCCGAGTGTCACTGGGCAGTGCCTGGAGCCTGTCTGAACCAAGTCTTTTCCATTTGCCTCTGAGTTAGCTGAGGAAGCGGGGAGGAATCAGACTGCAAAGGAACCATCGGGTCATGTTTTGAACCTGGCCTTTCGTACATCTCCCCCTACAACCTGGTACGGTGTCTTCTACAGCTAGGAGGGCTGGATCTCGTGCTTACCTGGTCAGCCAGTTCACTTCATTAGTGAAATTCATTTACAATACAACCCATTTCAACACGGGCAAACTCATATCCATCAAGTCCCTAGCCTAGAGAATTTCAATAAAATCTCGATAAAAGAGTCGTTCCCTTTATAAAAAGACAGTGGGAAGATGCTGGCATTTCCTCCCGTAAATTAACACAGCAGCATCTCAGCCCCCACAAGCAGAACATCGCAGCATTACTGGGGATTCCCAGAGGAATTCCTGGCAGCCCAAACGAAGATCAGATTGCCCCAAGCTATCATCTGTGCAGCCAGCATGGCTGGAAAATCAAAGCTACACCTCATGGAGCGCTGCAGCTGTGCTCCTGAGCTGCTCTGGCCTAGGAAAGAGCTCAGAAGGGGCTGGCGCATGGGAAGCCAGGCAGGTCAGCCCCGCTGTGGTGAATGCAGCCTTGGACTGGTGTGCTTCCAGGTAGGTTGCTGTGGTCCCAAGCGAATAAGGGATGATGGGAACGGAAGGCTGCAAGAGAGCTGTACCACGGGGTATCCTTTGGCAACTGCACAATAACATGAGGTTAGATGTGTTGCGCTCTACAAATAAATATAGGTACACACAGATGAACAGGCGCATATAGCTGGAGTGTTAATTGCTCAGATCTCATGAAACCGAAAGGATCACAGATGGGACAAAGGGCACAGAGGAGTTACTCCAGTGGGACTCCAGTCAACACCTCAGCTGGAGGGTTTGGCCACAGGAGGAAGCTCAAAGGACTCAGAACTCACTTTCTCGAGAGTCATGGAAGGAATCAGCTTTGATGGGAGTCGGGTCACTCCAGGACCTGCTGAAGCTCCTCTCACGCCGTTCGGCAAATGCTAGGATAAAACCAAAGCACGACATTAACAGACTCCAAAGCCACCTCTGTTGCTGCCAGCAAAACAAAACATCCAGTAGATTTCCACCAAAGCCACACACCACGGACTCCCCTGTGCTCGTTCTTCCACTTGCCAAACGTGAGGCCTTTCCACACAGCAAACAAGGGTCTATCTTCTAGACAGCAGAAGACAAAGTGCCCACTTTCTGAGCAGGACCATTACAGGGTATGCAACACAGAAAAAGGAGGACACTTGATGGTCTCTCCTTAAATGCACACTGCTCAAACCTCAGTTTAATCAAGGCTATTCCAGTGTCCCAGTGTAAATGCTCTGACTCAAAGGCCTCACAGGAAGATGTGCTCAACAGCTAATGACACAGACATGACCAGAAGAAGGCAGTAGTTCTCCACTCAGATCTCCCTGCTCTAGTGAAATGCCAATCAGAGCTGGACCAAATGGGGGTGGGGGGGAGCTCTAGAAAGCTCATGTTTTTAAAATTTTGTTGCAAAAGAGGAACTTCTTCCATTTTTGCTTGCCTGCACTCTTGTGAGCACCCCCCCTCGGCTTTCTGTTTTTCCAACAGGCATTATATTGTTTGTACTGGCATTTGCCAAGCGAAATCCAGGGAGCTTGGCCCAGCTGGCTGCACCACAGGCAAATTCCTGGGAACTGCCAACCACAGTATCTGACTTGGCAAGCCCCCGTGAGAGCCATTACGCCTAGATTAACCGCCACTTATAGCCACTAATACCTATTTCTGGCAGCAGACAGAGCAAGTTTGCTGCAGAGTGTCTTTTAACAGCACCTCATGTCAGCAACACAGGAATTCACTGCAGATCTGCATTACAAGAGCTGAGAAGTAACCTGTCCTCTGCTGCAGTGCGTCCAGGTGTCGGTGTCCGGGGAGGCAAATCACACAGGAAGTTCTTCAGGTGAGCTCCATCCTCAGCTTTCATTTAAAAGCAGGCATTTAGCTATTGTGCACACGAAGAAAGCTTTGAAAACATGACCCGAGAGTTACCAAGGCAGAGAGGCATGCCTGCACTTCCAGACAGCTGTAGCGGGAGGTGAGCCCTGTTCACTTCAGGCAGCACTAACTCAGATGCCAATAAAGACACTTTAAAGGGCAACGCTGTTTGCTGTTCACTTCCCACAGCGTATGAGAAAGGAGAGGAAAGAACGCAAATTCAACGGGGCCACGCTCTGCTGTGGGCAGCCTGTACATGTTGCCTGGCTAGGGGGTGGGAAGAACCAGCTGTTTCTTCTTCTGGAGCAATCCGCAGCTCCCGGGAGCCGCTTACACCACTCTCAGCCCATTTCACAGCATTAAAGGAGCTGCCCCAGCCAAGCTATGGAGGAGTGTCGCCTTCCTCACGGAAAGGGAGCTGCCGATTCCCAGGCCTAAGAGGCGGTTTCGTCCCCAGTGAGGCACAACACTCCTTTATTTCCCCCTTGCTCCAGTCTCTTGCCTGTTCTTCTTTCTCCCTTCCATTGTCCTCTCAGTTCCCACCAGGCAACTTGCCCCCAGGTCCTGCTGCAGAGATGGTGGTGGGACAGGGGAGGAGGAAAGAGAAAGCCACCAGTCTGTGTGGCACGTGAAGCACCGACTGTCCCCAGGAAGCCACGGCGGGTCCGCAGCTTCAGTAAGAGGCCAGGCAGCCCTCGCCAGCTCTGCTGAACTCTCAGCTCTGGTTCTCCTCGCAAGCGTCTGCACCGGTGATCATCGAAAACCACACACAGGGGACAAGGATGCTGCAGCTCTCCTTCTGCTCCTCGCACTGAGGCCACAGAGATCTCCCACGGCCAAGGCAGAGACTCCTTGGAAATATCTTAAAGGCTGCTTGGAGATATCCATGTGTCCTGGAGGCTTACAACAACCTGGCCGCCTTTTTTGTAGGGTAAAATGGCATCAGTGGGTCAAATCCTTTCTCCAGCCCCATGCTAGGTCCTTTCTACCCACATCTGCATGCAACATAGGGTTCCCCGTGCCCCACCGGCACAAACCCCGGCTCCTCACAGCCACATCTTACAGGTGCTCACTTACTTTGTGCTTTAACCCTTCGGCTCCCCACCATGCGGAGGTGCTTCCGAAAATTCCTGAAAGAAAGGCCAAAGACAACCTCTGAGAAAGGTAATATAAAGCAATACCTGCACCCAGCAGGACTGAAGAAACTGGGAGGAAGAAAAAAAAAAAAAAACAAACCAAAATTGGGAAGACAGCGTATTTCTTTCTGGGTATTCAAAAGCTGGAGACCAGGCTCCCCGCCCACACCTATTCAGCGCTGGGGACAGTTACGTTTGTCAAGAGCGTGGCTGTTTCTTCTGACCTCCCTGGGCTGGTGGTACGGGGCAAGTGAGGTCCCCCATGGCCATCCCCCTCTCACAGCCTGCCTTTGCCTTGCTATGACTGCGGTGCCCGTGCTGCGACTTTGGTAAGATCCCGCCACTGCCCGTGCTGGCAATGCTCCTGGTAAGCAGCAGCAAGTGCTCCCCTCTCTCCTTTCTTCCAGACGCGCTTCAGGGGGGAAGCGGGTGCCCAGGCGCTGCCCTGCTAGGCAGCATGCGCTCACGCTGTGCTCGCTCCCAGACACGTTCACAGCAGCTGCTAGAATCCCACCCGTGCTGTTAGCAACCACGCGGCCCGCACTGCTCTCCGGGGCAGACTGGAGCAGCTTCTTCCTTCTCAGATCAGACTCCTCAGCCAGGCTGTGGGTCCTCATGGGCCTGCTCCCAGCTAACACTGCCTGCCTAACCGCGTGCTGCCCTGCCCAGGACTCACGGACAGAGTTCAGTGGGGCTGCAGAATACATAGCTCCAGGGCAAAATCCACCAGTGGGTAAGCCCTGGGGAGAAGCTACACCTGATAGTCAGGTCTGTGTAAAACAGACCGTCCTGGCCACTCCTGAGAGACCACGGCAACGGGACTCTTTGTCCAGCCCCTCCGAGTGCAAGGGACCTGCTTCCCTTCGTTGCTCGTCACTCACCTAGACAGGAGCCCAACAGGACAGGAGCCCAACAGGACACCAGAGGAGACACAGGGAAGAAGCAGCAGGTGGACTAGTAAGAAAAGCGTCACTCCTCCGTGAACTCTGCTTGGGTGACTTCCCCCTGCAGCACAGCCCCATGGCCCCAGGGCGGTCAGCAAGCCCACAGCCCGGCAGCCTGCAGGGAGCCAGGGAGCCTTCCTGGATTCCCTCCGTCCCCACCAACACACACCACAGACATCCAGCAACAGTAGTGGTGAAAGAGGTAAAATGACAAGTCGGCTGGCTCACATACGAGTTAGTGGGGTGAGTAAGGATGTGTTACAACCATGCAGATGCTTTAGCAAGCTAACTGGACTAGAAGACACTTCCAGCACTGACATCAAGTTGTTCAGCGCAAATCAGATACGTCTACTCTGACACAGCGAGATTAACCTGACACAGCCCTCACGGGAGAGAGAGCACTTAACCCACGCCACCTCCTGCACTGTCCCCCGCTTTGGCCCCCATGCCGTCATCAGGATCCAAATTCAGCAGCTCAAGAAGGAAAACTAGCAGCTGGGAGCAACATTATTCCATGACAAATTTCCATCTGCACTTGGGCTATTAATGTTCTTTTACAAAGCTTTATTTTAGCTCTGCTTGGGTATGTGAAGATTCACTGCTGCGGATCAGACAACTGCGCCCTATAGAGAAGTAACTAAACCAATTCACTTCAGGAACACATACTGGACTGGCTCTATGCAGAAAGCCTGGGGTGCGCGATGACTGCTAACGTGGGCTGTCCTACTGCGCATTAGACTCCAATCCAAATAAACACAATATCTTAAGGGAATCAGGGTTATTCTTTACACAGAAAAGGTTTTAGACATATGTTGTAACTCATCAGAATGAAAATCTGGTCTGTTATGGTCCATTGTGAAACCAAAATCATACCAGACACCGAGAGCAAGATCATACCAGACACTGGTAACCAATGTTAATTGCCAAGGCCGCTGTTACATCCTTTGGGCTTTTGGCATTTTGGAGTAAAATCCATTTTTCTGTTAAACGCTCAGTTGTTCTCTCCGCAGAGGAGCTTCTCCAGACCCTGGGGGAAAGGGAAGTAAAGCAGTTTTTGCCGTAGATGAGTGCTGCTCCCAGCTGCCTTGACAGTCTGGTCTCTCCCCTGAGTGTGGGTTGAGGGCAGCTGTCCAGATACATCTCCTAAATCCT
>KL283622.1:19327-30929 GCA_000699545.1 Podiceps cristatus
AAAAAAATCCCCATTTCTTCTAGGAAAAAAAAGCCCTTTGGAAAGGAGGTGCGAGCCTGGGACTGCCTCTCAATGCGGGCATCCTGTGGTCATCTAGATCCCTCGGAGGGCTTTTTGCAGCTGTATTGGTCCTCAGGCCCCTCCGTGCTTGCACGTTAGCACGACAGGACTGGCACAGCAGCCCTGGGGGAGCCGCAGCCTGCTCTGAGCAGCGGGGCCACATCAACCCGCCCAGTCCTCCTGCCTGGCTCCTGCAATTGCACCCAGAAACCCCGGTGTTATTTCATCGTTAGGAAGATCTCTTCACCCATCAAAATTCAACAAGCATTCCTCAAGTTGGAGTGATGAAATCTCCCTTCCTGAACAGTCCTCCTCCCGCAGACTCCAGCTCACCACGCGGTCCGCACAACCCCATGCCACCTCCACGGTACCCAGCCCGGCCAGCGGCTCTCCAAGACACAGCAGCCCCACTCTGCAGGCACTGCAGCTCTGCCGGCAGCGGGTCGCTCGCACTCTGCAGAAAAGTCTTTTCGTTACCCCGACATCAATGCTCTGCAGAACTCCCAACAGCACCTCTCACGTTCTCCCTGCAGCGGTCACAAGGTTCAGCAAACCCCTGGGCATCACTCGCTCTCAAGGCAGCGCCCACCGCACCGGCACACGTGCCGTGCCATGCAAACCAGCTTCCCTGGGCACCAGACACACGGGGCCAAGCACTGAAGGGGCTGTGTGATAACAGCTGAACTTCCGAAGCACCCGAGGCCACGAAGGGCTTCCCAACAGGCATCCGAAACAGCGGTGGGGCTGGGGTCCTCTGCAGTCCCTGGAGAGGAGAGCTGAGCCCTAACTGCCAGCAGTCCTTACAGCTGGCCGGGGCCCGCTTGCATGGCACAGCCAAAACCCCGCGCTGACCAAAGCCCGTCATGGCTATCCTCTCTCCTCTTTACCACGAGATAAATGCAGATGGGCTCCCCCTGTACAACCCTGCCCTCAGTGACCGCAGGAGGTGAGGGGACATGCTGGCGGCTCAACGCCAGGATGACACGACTCCGGCCTCTATCCTGACGACTCAGCGTCTCCGAGGTACAACTCCTACTCCTGTATTTGTAAGCCACGTGAACAAGCCATTTTCCAACAAAGACTTGCCTCTGTCTAAAAAATTCTGAGACATCTCTTTCTTTTTAAAGATACACTGTCTATTTATTTACGGCATCTTTAGTTTTGATTCTTATTTCTCTTCATTATTGATGAAAAAACCCACCATGCTTAAGTTGCTAAAAAAAAATTTCCTGGCAATTTCCCAGTTAAGAAAACCTGATGTTTTTCTCCCACTTTGTTTTGAACAGCACTGAAGTGATCATGGCAGTTTTTAACCAATGATACAAATGCTGTGTTATCCTTCTTAGTTGTCTGCCAAAATACACGAGCCCTGGCAGATTTAAAAAAGCATAACAGTTCTGATTGCCACAGTGGCTAAAGGATGTGTCCTGTGAAGCCGGCAGAGGGAAGCCAGGACCCTTCTGTAATACCCAGACAAGGAATCATTCCCCATCCCCTTTCGTTTCCTTTCTGAGAGATTAAAAAAAATAGACTTCTGGTCACTAGAGATGTTAATTTTGCTTAGGTCTCAGATTTTGAGGTGCATTTGTAGATGCAGCAACAGCATATAAAAGCCAGTGGTTAGATATTCAGCTAACCTCAAACAAATTCCAAATATTCGGGAGAGGGCTAGGGAAATTATATTTATAAAAAAATGAAAGATGTATTATATATTTTTCTGCCTGAGACGCAGATCCTGTATATTGTATTTGGAAGCTTAAAAGAAACTTGACAGTGTTCCTTTAAGAAGATGGAGATCCGCTACCTTGAGCACTGCAGCGTAACTCACCTCCACGTTTCCAACACAGCCACTGCTCGTGTCCCTACGAACAGCAACACAGATGGGGACAACCACGTTCAGCGTCATCAAGCGCCACTAATGACACCCAAAGGGCCCATGCAACACCAGGCAAGGTTAGGGCTATGGGAGAAAACGGGCCCTACCTCTGTATAACAGCTGCAGAATCATTCTCTCGTTTCCGTCTCTTCCTCTCTGCGTAGCCCCTGAACGCCCTGGGAAACCATTTTAAGCCATTAACCAACTACACAGCTTTGAACTGGAGAGGACACGAAACACAGACAGGAAAGCTCTCACCAGACAACAGAGAGTGGGCTGCCCGAGGAAGAGCGCCAGCCCCCCAGGGCTGCGTGCGAGCCAGGGGCCAGGCACAGACTCACCAAACCGAAGGCCCTCACTCCCTAGGGTAGGTGGCTGGACAAGCAGTTGTTCCTAAAGCAAACGTAAGAGTGGCCAGAGCACGGCCCAAAGAATGGGGGCGAGGAACCGTCATCCCTGCTACGGAGGAACGGACCTAGGAGACTGCAGACACAACCTCTGTACACCAGGATCGAGAGGGACAAAAGCATGCTAGCAACTGTGGTCTCCGTTCCGAAGATGAGGATGGCTGCGGTGTGATCCATGTAGGCCTACCACATGTCGCCATCTAACCTCCTGCCAGCTGACAAACGGCCCTAGCACAGGGAAAGCACGAGTGAGTATGACAGACAGGAGAGGAAAGGAGTGTACCCAGGACACCAACAGACAGGGAAATAAAAAAAAAAAAAAATGAAGATTATACTTACGAGATGCTAGAGATTCCAGGAGACGCAGGGAAAAAGAAAGAGAAGAGGAATTCATTAGTGCTCAGCCCCGGCCAGTGTTCTGAGGGAATTCTCACTCCAGAAGGAATACTTCTTGTTAGGTGGAAGAAAATTGCTTTTTAAATTAAACATTTCTCAGTGGTGCGACTCCTGCTTGACCGAGCTAAATCCTCTCTGGGGCAGTGTTGGCACGTGGCTTGGATGCAAATTAAGCTCCATGTAGACCCAGAGAACATGCAGATGTACAACTGACAGCTGAACGTGGCCCGTCAGGCTACGATGGGAGCTCAGCATCATGGGCTTCTGGGGCAGGAAGACCTTCTCCCACAGCTACAAAGACCTGGGAAGTCAGCTGGTGCTGTCTGGTCTATGAAGGCAGCAAGCACAGTGGGCTGAGAACGCTAGCGCAGAGGCCAGGAGCAGCTGGGGGAGCCATTCCAACCGGCTTAGGGAAGTGCCCTGAACTTCTGGAGATGTTTCTGTGCCAATTCTACGGGCAGCACAGAATCTTCAGAAACATTAACCGGGGAGCTATGTTGACCAAGGGAGCTGTGCTCCTCAAGGGTTTCCTTAGGGCACCATTCCCCAAACCAACCTCACTTTGGCCTCCAACAGCTCCAAGCCTTATAAGTCACCATAGGCCACCATCCTGCAACAAACCTTGTGCACAGCAAAGAGGACTTCAGATAGCAAAGGACATGCCCAAAGGCAAAGGGAACATGCTCCTTTTGTGCACGGTTTGGTGTGGGGCAGATCGGAACTCTAAAATACCATTCCGTTACCAGACAACATTTCTAAAGAGCAAAGCATCTGTCAAACGGTCCTCAGACTGCCCACAGGCCGTCAGCCTGGTGCCCAGGATTCTTAACCAACTGGGGTGCCACTGGACTTACAACCCTTCTCAAGTAAGAGAAGAGGCGCTAGGACAATACAGAGAGAGCAGAAGCCCACAGAGGCTCCTCACTCCCACTGTCAGGGGGGGATGAGCACCCCAACACAACGCATCAGATTCTGCAGACTGGCACCAGGCAAATCCCCGCCCCGTTCCCCTGCTGGGAAGGTGGGTCACACCTCCAGCTGGGCTGGGGGGAAAGGGGATGAAGACAAGTGTTTTTTTCTGGGGGATGAAGATCCCTTCCAACATCGCGGCAGCTACCCCTCTCCCCTGACGCTGGATCCAGCCCTCCCTGCATCAGTCCTTACTGGCCTGATCCAGTCTGCGTTATCCTAAGATCAACAATCAACCTCTTTTAGGGATTTGGGAGGGAAAAATATGAGGGAGAGAAAAAATGGCAGAGAAACAGATTATAAACGGGACACCAGGTTAGGTAAAGAGAAATGAAGAGAGCAGTAGAGCTGAGGGTGACACAGACATGGGAAGGAGGACACAGGAAAAAGGTGACAAGGCTCGAGAAGCGCCTTAGAAGGCAGACTGGTATCTCGTTTCCCTCATCGCCAGCCTCAGCGTTCCAGCCGGGTAGGAAATACCTGAAACCGGGACGATGGCATTTCCTGACAAGCTGGGTACACCCTTGAAATGAGGTTTCCCTTACTCTCTTCAGTCCTTCAAAAAGAGCGACCAGGGGCACCTCAACCTGCGAGGAGTGTGGAGGGAGAGGCTGTTTCCAACTCAGATCTGCTCACACTTTGCAGAGATTTTACTGACACCTTCTTCAGATGACCAGACTAGCACAGAAGCTGTAGGGCCATATCTCCTCCCGCAGAGACGCACTCCTCGAGTGATGGATGCAGGGCAAGCCTGCACCAACCTTCCCCGGGGCAGTGGTTGCAGCAGAAGCAAGCGGTGGAGGGTCTCGGCTGGTGCTCCCACAGGACCCTCGCTCTGCAGAGGCAGCTGGGGCCAGGGCACAGTGTCACACAGAAAACAAGGGAAGCAGAGGAGAGCTGGGTAGCCCAAGGAGTTAAAGAAGGTAAAACCAAACAAGTGGGAGTAGTAGGAAAGAGAACTAGTAAGTGCAAAAAAAGAAATTATAAGAGACAAGGCCTTGTCTCACCCCCGGCCTGTGGTTCCAAACACACAACTCGATTGCTCCAGGCTCTCAGATACAGCTTTGAGCAGACCGTGAACTTTAAGATACACAATAAAAGCTACAGCAGTAGTTTCACTTACGCTTGCATAGTTGTAGTAGCAGTTTGAAAACTGAAGAGGTTCTCTTTGGGGAACCAGGTCCGTATGGGGACATCATCTGGAAGAGAGAGCAAAAGCTGAGAATCCAGCGGGCAGAGACATCGTTCAGACAGCAAGACTTCCCACGCTCGCTCGCTCAGGACTTCTCAGCATCCTGCCCTGTACTCAAGAGGAGAGTCTCATCCCCCTCGCATATACGCGCACTGCCACCGAGTGCTTTGTAAATTTGTTCTAAGCTTGCCTATCAGGCTACTAAATAAAGAATGAAAACTCTGTCCTAAGCATGGAAGATTAGGATAATCCGGGAATTACAGAAGACATCTGAACATGAAAAAAACCAGGGGAAAGAAACATTTTTCCTTAAAAGCATTTTCCAGCCTCTGCCTTTTCCTTTTACCATTAGTTTGAAATGTCCCATTCATCCAGCTCTTTCTGATACAGCCTCCCATGGAAGATGAAAGCATTCACCTTCCTCTCTTCCGAGCGGTAAGCTTGAGATAGAATCTATTTTTTCTACCATTGAAGTTTCAATAAATCCCTCACACATCAGCTCCCAATGACACAGCCTTCCCGAGTTTTTCTGGTTTTAGAAGTCAAACCACCCATCAGCCGTGCAATCTGCAGGTAACTCTGTGTTTATTCGGTCCCCTATGTTTGTAAACTGCCCTGCCTGAACCAACTGCAGATTATTTCCTAACTCCGTTGCACTAGGACACCGCATCATCTTCACATAATGATCACTAAGACAAAAAGCTGGCGGCAAAATAAATCACTAAGTACACGTGTGGGATGGCAGTGACCAGGAGGAGGAATCTGATCAAGAACCAGCTCCTGCTGAGAACTCTCGGGCTGACGTCGGTCAGGCAGGGAATCAGAGGCGCATTAAAATCCAGTGACACAAGACGCGCGAGATCTCAGTGGACTGGATCCCCGGGCTTTGGGGCTACCTAATTTTTCACCTTGCTTCACTTACAATTTGTGGCTTCCTTGCTTCCTGCCTTGCCACGTGTTGCTGATCACGTGCCTTGCTTCACTCATTCAAGTTTTAAGATCATTAGCAACTATGGTATCTCAATCATTAATATTCTGGCGTCGTCAATAGCATTTTTTGTATTCACTTTCATTGGCCAAAACCCAAGCAAACCCTGCATGCATACTGCAGGCATAATTACTACAGACCAGATATCTTACCAAATGTTTTGTACAGATCATCGTCTGCCACAGACTGATCCTGCCCAAAGTATAAAAAGTGGCTGCAATTACAGATGCAAAAAATGCTAAATGCAACTGGGGAGGCATCCTTTGAAGTGAAGCTTCCAAGAAATCACGCAGAAAGCTGTAACAGGCACTCCTCCTCAGTGCACACTTTATGTCAAGCTTTGTATAAAGGCACCCAAAGGAAATACATATGTTAAATGAAAACTGCATTCTAGTATGCTAACTCCTTATGAAGTTCCTATGTCTGCCGTCCTCCAAAAACAGAAGAAATGCAAACCAGCTCAGAGTGTAAATGAATTATTTGTTAGAAGTCTCGAACCCACGGAAGTGGTGAAGGAGGAGAAGTTGTACGAATTCCTTTTTAGCCAATGACTCCGCACAGACTTCTCAGGGACTACGCATCTCAAAGGACTGACAATCTCTTAGTATATTTTACAGCTTTTAAGCCACTAGCTTTGATTTAAAGCAGAGCTTATGAACAACAGCTAATATCCTTATGAGGCTTTGCCTGGACAATCCCTGGAAGCCTCCTCTCCTTTTCTGATAGACAGAAGTCAACATAGGAAAGCTATCACTCCCCTACGGACAGCACTCGATGGAGAATAAGGGATCTAGGACCCTTCAGAGGTGCCTCTTTACCAGCCAGAGTTAGAAGAGTAGCAGAGAAGCCCACAGCCAGGGACGAGGGAGCACAGCTCAGCTCCAGAGCTCCTCCAGCTCATCAAAATTCAGGTTATGAGTATGGCTGTTTGGCTTCCATGAGCAAGTAGCATGCTCCTTTTTGGCCAGGCAGAGCATCTCATTCTCCTTCCTTGTCACCATCAACCATGACAAAATAGTTCAGGAACTGTGGGCCTGGGTATGACTGGAGGACCACCACCACCACGTTCAGCATCTCCAGCCACTTGCCAGGCTGCATGAAAATCTCAGCACCTCTGTCCGGAGGGGATGTGTCTGTATCAGATGCCGGGAGCAGCACAGGAGACAACAGCTTGTGCTTCTCTGGAACGGCGTTAGGCATCATAAACTCAGCATAAAAATCCATATTAAATGATGCCAATCTGGCCAAACTGCCATGGGCGCTGGTTTGCAGCAATAATGTGTCATGTAAATCCAAACAGAGAAAGCGGCACTGTAAAGCGAACCTCTGGGGAAATAAGTCCGTCTCTCATCTCCATTCATCTCTGCTCCGGTTTCTCTGCTGGCCATGCATGAAGGACATTCCAGGAAATACTTCTTGCAACCTGCCACAGTTGTGCCATTCAATTCTCAGTTTTCCTCCGAGTAACAACACTTGGATAGAGAGCGCAAATGAGACCAAGCTGAGAAAACTTGCATTCCATGATGCCAGTGCTACGAGGGGCTTTGGTCTCGGGGGCGCAGCGCTGCCTGCACAACACTCAGAGGCTTCAGACAAGCACTGAGGGTAGCTGCTGCCTGCTCGTACGAAACATGCAATACGGAGGCATCTGCAGGCTCAGCGCTGTCCGCTTTGCTCCCATTTAAGTAAAAATGTATTTTCAGAAAGGCAAATCTCCATTTCACGTTGATAACTGGCCCTAACAAAAATTGCTGCCTAGTTGAAAATACATATTATAGATCCCAAGGCCCAGAAAGGGAACGCAGTGTCTCTCCGCAGCATTTGCTAGGACATGTTTTCCAGCAGAGGCGCTTAGCTCCAGCTATGAGGAGCTGAACCCTTCCATTAGTGAGCTGGAGCTTTCCTTTGGTTCTGTATCAAGTAAGCTGCTTCACTCCCACAGCACAATTTTGATTTGTTCAGGAAAGCCTTCAACAGAAATCCATCAGCAGTAGAACAGGAAATCTTCACTTTCTCAATCCAGTACACAGCATGAGGCTGCACCCGATTCACTCAGCACCCTGACCCCCACAAGACCAAGCCCCTGGGGTTGGCGAATTCCTTTCCTGAAAGGCTGGGACTGAAATGGTTTTCTTTTTCTGTCTTCACACAAGCTTTCTGGCTGTGTCACCATAGGCAGAGCCATCTTTTAGCAGGTAAAACACATGCGATCATAGAACAATAAAAGGTTTCCATACAGGGTAACTCAGTTCTCACTCCTCTTCTTGCACTTAAGCAGTAAGAAAAATAAAGTCTAAAATTGTACACAAAGTGCCTGATGCGAAGCCAAAAAAATCACAGGGAACATACAGTGAAACAATGCTTAAAGACTGTGCACAGAAATTACTGGGACTGTAGGTGTTCTCCACACTGGATAATCAATTATTTTCTAATTATTATTCTTCAGTATTAGTCCATGTATTAATTTAGTCACAGAATTTCAAACATCTAGGCATGAAAATATGGTCCCAAACACAACCTTTCTGTGATCTTATCTGCAGTAAATATCACTATGATATTTATTAGAAAACTATGAACTCAGGAACAATGTACAGTTTGATCTCCATAGTTCTTATACTCAATTTATTTTCAAGGAGAAAACCTTGACCTTTCCTGACTGGACATTCTGCTCTAAAAGCCTTGATGTGTGTTTACAAAAAAAAAAAAAAAAAGAGACAAATTAGGTCGGACTCTTTGCCAGGCACATCGAGCTGACAGGCAAAGATGGACTGCGTGCTTGCTTTTAAATCAATGCACATAGATTGTGACATATATTTGATTAATAGTTAAGTTTTTAAAGACAATCAGGACTTTTTTAATGTAATTGAATAATTACAAGCTCTATTCCCTGATAATACTGAGCAAATGGATAGTAAGTGGGAAACAAAGTCCAATATGGTGTTATTTGCTAGCATTTATGGAAAGATGGTGAGGTGGCACTACATGAGGGACCCTGCTAAACTGCTTCCAGCCATGCAGACGAGCATTCTGGGGTCGCACCAAAGCACAGAAAGCTGTACCTGAGCCGAGCTGAGGCTCCCTCGGAGCACCCCGGCACGTTCACAAAAACTTCATCTGCCTCAGCCCCGGAATGATGCAGGGGAGAGAGGGTCCTGCTCTGAACTGCCTCCGGGACAGGCATAGGTGTAGGTGCTTTGACACGCTCTCTCGCTCTTCCTTCAACAGAAGGGAGCCCGCAGAGATTGACCACACTGGACTACGTGAAGCTGGCATGAAAAACACCCCAGTGACCTGCTGCTGACAAGCGAGAGGGCTTGGATGAGCTGGCCTCAAACTGAACTCAGCTTATTTTGAACTCCCGCTCTGCCAATCCCTTTCCAGGAATGCTGGTGCAAGGTACCAGCAAGGTGCTGAAGGGGAAACCCTACAGGGCCCAATTCGAGACACGTGGCAATGAAACCTCCACGCTGGGATAAGACGGGTGTCACCCTTCAACCCTGAGCTGATGAGCCCCTTTGTGTCCTTCCAACACCCAGCACTCACCCTTACTTACCAGACACTCGATCGACACTATACATCCTCTCCAGCCTTTTTCTGTGCCACCCAGTCTCGCTGGATTGATGCTGCTCCAGGTCAAAGGAATGCTGGGCAGGGGCAGCCAGCCGGGCGCAGTTTGGGCACTCCTTGGAGCCCTGCCGGCTGCCTGGCCAGCCCTTGCAATGCCTGCCGACGCCGTGAGAGCCCCCAGCGCCGTGCACGTGGTGGCCGTGGTGGCATTCCTCCTGGGCAGCCCCCTTCATCACCACCAGTTCCATACTTTCGTTCTCATGGTCCGACAGCATCGGCCTCTCGCCAGAGATCGTGTAGACTCGTGGCTTCGGTCCCTCGCTTGACAGCTTCTCTGCCTGCTCCTCGGAGAAGCTCCTCTCAAACTTGCCGTCTGAGATGACAGAGAGCCTGCGCTTGTTCTGTGCCGCCTGCTGCGTCTCAGGGGAGTCCTCCTGTCCGATGTAGGAGTCTGCTAACAGGTGATCTGAAACAAATGGCACACTTTCCTTAAAACCAAAGCACCCCAGACACCGACAAATTCAGGAGGCTCTTTGTTACTGTGCAGAAAGGGGGAGGGGGGGAGAGAGAGATGGTAGGTTCCCCCAGGAACCTTTTCAGATGAGCACGTGCCCACAGCCTTCTAAACCACCAGAGCTGGTACTGAAATGAGAGACATTTCTCACAAATATTTTAAGCCGCCTAACAAGGCTAGGAGCAAAAGCAGGTCTCATTGTACAGCCTACGTGCAAAGCAGCCCCTGCTCAGCTGCGCAGCCCTGGCTGCTCCAGTGGGTTTCAGCCACGCAAGGGCTACTGAGCTAGGGAAAGCTTGTAGGACAAGGACCAGCACCCACCTCTCCAAGTGACAAGCTCTCAGCGGCTTGTGCACCAATGCAGTAATTTTTTAGAACTAAAGGAAAGGGGCAAACCACCAGGGTTTGGGTTTTTTTTTTCCATCTCTGATTTTCTGCCAATTGGTTTGACATGAAAGAAATGCAGAAAGACTTCAGCGACAGCTGCCACACAGCGTCCCGCTCCCTGCGGCACCCGGGTGAGCAGGCCTCATCCTGCGTGCAGATGGCGGCAGCACGGCCTGCGGAAGCTGTCCTGAAGGAAAATGCAACCACTCCCTTTGTGGGGTAGGAAGATCGAAAGGAGAGAGGCCCATGAGTGCAACTATCTTTGGAGCCCACACAGTGGATGAAGTGCCAGGAAATCTCAGCATTTCCATGGCAATTCCATGCATGAACCCAACTGTAGCTCCCACCCACCTGCTAATCCTTTTTCAAGTGGCTGTTAATTACCTCTTACACTTCCCTTCAGATGGGAAGCAGCTAGGGGACTGTTAAAAAGGCTCAGCGGGGAATGCATTATTCATGTGACTGCTACCCCAGAAAAAAATAAAATCATTAATGTCCAGCAAACCAACAGCATTTTAAACAGAGGCAGAAAGCAAGCCCAAGCCTTTACTTCACTAGATGTTTAATGAACATCTTTCCTTTAGCTGCTGAGCCATGACCTGGAAGAACTTAGCAACAATCTGAGGCCTGGCTACCTTGTAGCTGGCCATGAGGCGATAAAGGAGGAAGAGACCTATCTCAGGACAAGTCTGATGCTGTATGGGCACAACATGGACCTTTCACTGCTGCCACATTCTGCTTCCTATGAAGCGCTCTCATGCCCCTCTGAAAAGAGCTGAGGACGTACACTTTCAGCTTTTAAATCTGAAGCCCATCCTGGATGGTGATGACGTTGCCCAGGATCTCTCCCCACTCTGTTTCTAACCGAGACTGAACTGAATCAAGCTGGTACCGGTACAGTGTGTCACCCTTATCTCATTTTTTCTGCCTGAGATACAACTTCCTGCAGCACCAGAGAGGTATTTATCCCTCTGGCCACTCTGCTCAGGAAGGGACTGTCAAGACTGTTCAGGCTGAAACAACTCAGGTTCGTTTCACTTGTGTCCTAGTGAGACCTCACAGTCCCCGGATACTGTAGCTGGCAGCTGTGTGACTCCTTGAGCTGACCAGGAATCACAGAACCACAGAATCATTTAGGCTGGAAGAGACCTTGAAGATCACCAAGTCCAACCGCTAACCCAGCACTGCCAAGGCCACCACTAACCCATGTCCCTCAGCGCCCATCTGCACGGCTGTTCACTCCCCC
>KL283623.1:0-21768 GCA_000699545.1 Podiceps cristatus
CCGGGAGCCCTCGGGCCCCCCGACAGGAGTTAACCGCCAGCAGACGGCGTCCCGATGAGCGCAGCACAGCTCGCGGGCCGTGTGCGCCCTGAAAAACTTCCCATCTCCCTGCTTCTGCTTCAAGAAATGAACTACAAAGCAACGAACATCAGTGGCAGAGTAGACAGTTTAAATCAAAAAGTGACTTTAAATTCACACAGGAGGTGGTTTGGGTACTTTGTTTAAGCCCACCTTTTTAAAATTAACTAAAACCAATTAACAAGTTTAGATTAAATGCAACATGTTTTCTTGCCTTTAGAGTACCTTTGCTACTAATGAGAAATAAGTAGTCACAAGATTTACACTAGCTTAATAAAATTAATCTAAATTTATTCTGTCTTCAAAGGTGACAAAAAAAGCTTAATTTAAATACACACCTAAACATATTCCTAAGTAAAGCATTTCTTAAATCAAAACCAGATTGATAGCCCCGGAGAAAGAAGTTCCCCTTTCAGTGTATCTCAACCTTTCTGTCCAGCAGCCCTCAGCACGCCTGTACCAATTCTTTCTGCGAGGCGAGTCACCCCACGGCCATGAAGTCGTACGGGAGAAAGCTAGTGCCGCCAAGCAGGCCCGCGGCTGGCAAGAACAGTGCAAGTGCTGTGACACATAGAAATACTTTGGTTTAAGAAAACTCATTTTTAAAGTCAGAAGACACAAATTACAAAGCATCATGCAACTGAGATTATAAAAGGAAGCTATTTTCAGTGAGAAAATCAGTACAAGGGTTTAAGTTTCCTATGTAAACTGTATGCTCTTCACTACAAATTTTTATGATCAACTGCATCACGCAGTTCAATGTGAGCAGCTTTGCAACACCCCTGGGACAAGCATTACTGCTGAAAGCAATTGCAGCAAAGCATCTTTCACCAAAAAGGTGTCTTGCACTGAAAGACGTTGGCCAGAGAGTCAGAATGGAGTTAGTCTGCAGAGAGGATAAAGCGTGAGTATCACCATTTTTAGCCCGGTTTCCTAGGGAATCACTTGCAGACAACTACACTGTGTTCATGTGGATGGATGACTTTCCCTAATAAATCACAAACTTATTTGCTAATTTCAACCAAGGAAAATGAGGAGATCACATTCACACCCATTTAATGGAAACTGGGATTAAAGCAGAAAAAAAGGAGATCGTGTTGGTGCACCTCCTAAAGAAAAGACTAGCTGAGGTCTATCTTTGCCAGCGACCAAAGAACCCAGACCCAGGATGCAAAGTCAGGGGAAGGTAACTTTAGGTAGTTTCCCTTCTGGCCGAACAATCTATGGCGTTCTGCGTGCCACCGGCAGCTGGAACCAGCAATCTGTTTTACACAGGCCTTTTTGAACATTTCCCCATCTCCCAAGTTTCACAGGAGACAGGAAATAATGGCTTTAATGCATTCAAAAGCCATATAACCCACAGATGATGTTTTCCATTCTAAAACTGCTTGAAAGAATGTAACTGAAGTCTGACTACAGCCATTCATCAGCCAGTCCCAGATGGGCCTCTCATCCATGAGATTCCCACTGAACACTAATTCCCTCCTTGACACTGAAGGGAACAGGTTCTCTCCCTCAGATAACTAATGGACCGTCAGATTATGCATTCTGGGGAACTAAGGGATGACAGAGAAGACCAACTTTACAGAGGAAAATCACAGCTTTGAAGAATAGCAGGAACTCTTTATACCACTACACTTTAAATTACACTGAAAAAAGTTTGTTTTCTTCTATCAGTGGAGGGACAATACATTGGGGTTAGTATTGTTTTCTGTCATTGGTTTCAGTTTTTATTAAGGTTTTTAGGAAGAAAAAACGTCATAAAGATCTATTTGAAGACTATGGCAGCCTCATCTTAGGTGGACTCTCACAATGAAGAAAATTGCGAATATTCAAGTATTTCCCTCCTCATATTTTATCATGATTATTTTGTCCAACAACATTATCTGCTGAGCACATCAGATTCATTTTCATTTGGGAATACAATTGTGGACAGTCTCCTTGTCATATGTATTTATAGTTTCATTCTAATTAATACAAATATTTGTTAGAAATAAGGGACAGTCTTGCAAGTGCTCTGTTCATAGAACTATTGACTGACTACATTTAATGTTCTTTTTACATGAATCATTTAGGATTGAACTCCACAAAATACATCTCACACCCATAATTTGCCTTTATGTGGCTCTTAACATAGTAAAATCTGGAGAAGCTGACTCAATTATTGAAGATACTTGATTATCTAAAATCCAGAAAATCCTGGTTATCTGTCTCAGAGTAGAAAAAACAAAACGGTTTCAGAAATAATAATGTGGTAGAATTCCTGTGTATAGCATATCACTATTTTGACCATAAAGTGTTTCCGTGCCCAACATGCAAATATTCAAGGCCAGATGACTTCAACAATGGGACCCGTGCTTTTGATGAACTAGTTTGAATTATCTCATCTGATCCCCTCTTTTATCATATGTAGATGAGACATCTTCTGCATTCACATGGTTTTAACATTGTCACATGCAGATACTTTCTGCAACTACATAGTTTCCAGATGCTACAGAACAGAGCATCCTATTCAAGAATGTGTCCAACAGGAATTTTATGAGTTTGCACTCAAACTAGAAACTAACATAGAAAATTAGGCATGTTATATACCATGTAGTAGGTAGTTCCATACAGGACTCAAGTCTAGAGCTAAAGTACACTTCAAAGAAAGTTAATTTTTTAGGTTTTAGTTTTATCTTTTTCTTTTTTCTTTTTTTTTTAAAAAATAGGGGTTTACTTTCTAAACAGTATATTTATGCTTTCAGTTCTTCTGTGCTTATACAGCATTAGTAATAACTTCCAGAGCCATCATAAATCATACGTAATCCTACCCTAGCTGCAGGTCCTGGAGAGCTGGCATATGTCAAACAGAGGCTTCTGAATGAAATAGGACCTTTAATCAAGTTCAACAGCTTGTAAGAACAGAGAACATAAGAAAGGGCGTGCTGCTCAGACCAAAGGTCCACCTAGCCCAGTAGCCTATCTCCAAAATAACAACCCAGTATAGTGTTTATTCTTTTCAGTTTAATCGCTCATATGGTCTCAAGGTAGTGACTATTCCATGGGATTCTGTAGAGCGGAGATGGGTTTGGCCCTGTGCTCATTCACGGTATTGCATTATTTGCAGAATAACGAGAAAGAACAATCATTTGCCAGTATGGGAAGTATGGAAGAGAGTCATCCTGTATCTGTCATATTCAGGTTGCCCAGAGAAGTGGCAGAAGCCCCATCCCTGGATACATTCAAGGCCAGGTTGGATGTGGCTCTGGGCAACCTGATCTAGTTGCAGATGGCCCTGCTCACGGAGGGGGGATGGACTAGACAACCTTTAGAGGTCCCTTCAAGACTGGATGATTCTGTGATTCTATTGCCCCTTCCGCCAGTAAGAAAATGAATTTTTCAAGCAAGAAGTTGCATTTTATTATTGTTCTTAATGGCTATGGAGGGCTTATGCTTTATGAATTTCTTTGGTTCACATTGAACTATTTTGACTACTCAGTACTCAGCAATTGTATATCTAGAGATCATGAAAAAAAAGTCTTCACGTAATGAAACTCTATAATACTGTCAATGGGGCAAACATATTCCATGGGGCAACTCTTTGAAAGTCAGTAAAGGAGATCCAAGTTCTGAGGGAGAGGACTTTTCTGCATCAAATACAAGATAAAATTAAAATTAAGGTTTTACAATAAGGAACATAGTGTGATTAGCCCAGGGTTTCATGGTTAGTTTGTTACTATACGCAAGCTGTTGCCTCTTGGTTGCTGGGCAGACCAAGCAGAATGGTTAATGGTCAGCCTCTGTCTGAATTTACCTTAGCAGACCTTGGGGTCTTCTACCCAGATGCTTATTTTCATGAAACTTGTAGGGATTTAGTATCTTTGAGTCAAGTACCCTCTGTTAAATGGGAGTAAAATCGGAAAATACATTTAAAATTTATGTGAAAGACAGACAAACAGATGAACTGGTAGTGCAATCGCATAAATGCATAAATCTTTCATACAAAAAAAAAAAAGAATAAAAGCAGTTATAAAAGGTACTTGCCATAATATTATTCTGATTTAAGATGATGGATATGAAGCTATTGGCTTCAAAGGAGGACCAAAGTATAGCCCGTCTAGCATCCCTTCAGTAATATTTCCAGCACAAGTGTCACAGCCTGTCATGGGGAAATTTTTCATTAAGTTCTGTAAGAAAAACTTATGTCTGTCAAGATATTTTTTCTTTCTAACATTGTTTTCTATTAATCCCCTCTTTTTCAAACTGCACAAAAAATTCAAATTAGTTGTATAGCTCAAGGCAATTCCAAAGTTTGCATTCATTGTTGATGGTGATTGAAGTGATGGTTATTAGAGACCTGAGCAGCTGCACTGCCATCAGGGTCCTGGCTCAGAACTGAAAATTGAGAGGCTGTTGAGCCCAAGCTGAAGTTCAGAACATACTTTTCTCTCTGTGAGGCAAGAATTATGGTACAGTTCGCTTTTTTTTTTTTTTTTTTTTTTTTCAATGTCAGTTTAAGGTTTTGGAAAGGCTATTGTCGCATAAAAAAGTTTGAATACTGCCTTCCACTTCATAGCTTTAAATGTTACAATCCCTGTTCTTATTTCTAATGTTAAGGAAAATATTTTAGCAGCACAAATAGAAGATTTGCAGCAGAATCTTGCCCTCCTGAACCATCTCAAAGTTTTAGGTTTCTCTTCAGTGGAGCTGTGATTTTCTCTCTGGGCTTTCAACTCTGCCAATAATCAAGTAACTTTGTATAGGTCAGTTTAATTTTCTGTATCTCAGTTGCCTCACATGTAAAAAGTGAGTAGATAATAACCTCTCTTAAAGGGCTGCCAAAAGGAACTAAACTATAAGGTTTTCAAATGAAACACATAATAAAAAGAGGTTTCAAGGAATTTAACATTTAAAACCAGAAGTGGGTAATATTCTGCATACCTGTATGACTGTATTTTAATTTTGGGTTATAGGACAGATGTACATAGAAAAAAAAACCTTAAGTAATTTATATAAGTTACAACTAGGGATATACTACCTTCATTTTAAAAAGCTAATAATGTTTATATAAAAAACCCTCATTATTACTATTTCACCCACAAAGATTCAAAGAGACAGTGTGTTAAATATATTTTCAAATTTTATGAGAAATACATTTAAAAATTACTGCCCATAGAAGTATTACTAGAACATATACATATGACCTGCATTCCCTAACAGGTGTACAATACCTAAACAATCACTTAAGATTCTATTACCTGTAAAAGCAAGGATTTTCTAAACTTTTTTGTATGCAGAGAGCATAAATTTAACTTTCTTTTTCTATGTAAAATTCCACTCAGCCAATTTCTCTGATCATATTTTAAAATATTGTTGTGGTTTAACCCAGCAGGCAGCTAAATACCACCCAGCCGCTCACTCACTCCCCCCTGGTGGGATAGGGGAGAGAATCAGAAAAGTAGAAGTGAGAAAACTCCTCGTCTGAGATGAAGAGAGTTTAATAGATAAAGCAAAAGCCACACATGCAAGTAAAGCAAACAAGGAATTCATTCACTATTAAATTAGCTCTATTCCAGCCACACCTAGTACATTCCCCACCCCTTATTCCATACCATTTACATCATACTCAGGTCCCACACTATACAATACATCCTCCTTAACCACCACCCCCCTTCCCATCCTTTGACATAATACACAGATATCATTCCCCTAGTCTATGGGCCTCTCCTGTAAAATGTCCACAAAATGTTGACTGAATTCATTTAGTCCATGACTTTGAGCTCCATCTGTTATGGTGGCCACTCGGGACAGGAGAGGTGGTGTGTTGCGTGGAGTTACTGGGCACCTAAGCCAGCTCAGGTCAGGACGCTGCTGCACTCGCACTGCTTCATGTAAGGCTTCTCCTTCGTGGTTCAGGTGGTTCCTACCATAGTAATTCCTACGACATGCAACTCAAATCCCGGGTTACAACAATTTAAAGGTATTTCCATTACAATCTCCATCCCTGGCCTCTTTGGGCCACACCATAGAGTTTAACATTGCAATGAACTCCTCCCCTTGATCCTGCTCCAGCTTGGATCCACAGACTGCAGTCCCTTAGGGGTGCACCTGCTCCAAGTGGAGCCGTATCTATGTGCCACAGTCTCTCCAGGAGTACACATGCTGTGTCATAGACTTATCCAGAGCCACAGCCACTTTGCAGTGCACCTGTTCTGGGGTGGCCTTCTCCATGGGCTACAATGCCTTCAGAGATATACCTGCTCCAGCATGTCCTTCCCCACAGCCATGGTCCCTTCAGAAATATACTTGCTCCACCATGGCCTTACCCATGGCTGCAGTCCCTCCCAGGGAGTACCTGTGGCACACACTTTAAGGTGCTTCAGCATGACCTCATGTGTAGTCACTGATGCTTCAAGGTGTATCTGCTGCAGCATGGACTTATCCTTGGGCCACAATCCCTTCAGAGATATACCTGCTGCGGTACAGACATAACCACAGCCATAGATGCTTCAAGATGTACTTGTTCTGGCACGGGCTTATCCACAGCCACAGACACTTTGAGGTGTCCTGCTCCCACGTGGACTCATCGAGAGGTCACAGTCCCTTTGACACAAGTTCATACTGGAGTTCCAGTGCATCCGGTACAGCAACACAAACAGCAGCAATGCCCTGGCACATCTCCACTGCTGTTATCAAAATGTTCCCAGGCACAGCAGAGTAAGAGGATAAGCAGTATAGCAAGCAGCAAAAGCAAAACCCACCCACTAACAAGCACTAGACACTAATATACAGTAAGACAAGCAAGCCCCATGGCAAGCACATGAAGCCTGCCCATTAATAGCTAAACAGCAACAGCTATAAATTTGATCTAGCACATTTCAATCAAACCTGTTGTTATCTTGAACCTTTGAGATCCATGCTGGGTGCCAAAAAGGACTGTTGTTTAACCTGACAGGCAGCTAAATACCACACAGCCACTCACTCCTCTCCGGTGACATGGGGGAGAGAATCAGAAGGGTAAAAGTGAGAAAACTCCTGGGTTGAGATAAAGACAGTCTAATAAGTAAAGCAAAAGCCACACATGCAAGCAAAGTAAAACAAGGAATACATTCACTACTTCCCAATGGCAGGCAGGTGTTCAGCCGTCTCCAGGAAAGCAGGGCTCCATCACGTGTAACAGTTACTTGGGAAGACAAATGCCATCACCCTGAATGTTCCCCTCCTTCCTTCTTCCCCGGCTTTACACGCTGAGCCTGATGTCATATGGTGTGGAATATCTCTTTGGTCAGTTGGGGTCAGCTGTCCCGGCTGTGTCCCCTCCCAACTCCTTGTGCCCCCCAGCCTCCTCGCTGCTGGGGTGGTGAGAGAGGCAGAAAAGGCCTTGACTCTGTGTAAGAACTGCTCAGAAGTAACAAAAACATCTCTGTATTATCAACATTGTTTCCAGCACAAATCCAATCCATAGCCTCAAACTAGCTACTGTGAGGAAAATGAACTCTATCCCAGTCAAAACCAGCACAAATCTGTATTAATTTCAATAAGAAACAGTTTCTATGATTACACCTTCTACCTGGTATTATAAAAACACTGTAAAACATATGTTGCAATTCAGTATCAATATGGCCTTGAAACTCTCCTTAAATCAAATAACAAAAGAAAAACTATTAGAACATCAGTTAAGCAAGACTTGCTTGTTGGGGGGAGGTGTTTTTTGTTGAGTATTTTTGGTGCTATGCTGCAGCTGTGTATTTGTATAATGTGTTTATGGTGGTTAAACTGGAATGGTAAAGTAGCATGAGGTACGTATATCTAAAAATAGAAAAATTTTACTCCTTAGTCTGTAAGACAAGGCCGTTTCTTGGACAACTCCAAACAAGCAGGAAAATATCTTCATAGTAAATTTTACAGCTATTTGGACATTTGTAGCTTATAAATAAAATAAAACTTCATAGATGTTTACTATGAGTTATTACTTATTTGCATTCTCAGACTGTATTTTTGACCTGTCCATTATAAGATACACAATACCTAAACAAGATGGTAGAGGATTAAGAGGTCCAGAGCTGTAATATCTAGTGTAGACGCAAGTCTGGGAAGGCGGCCACGGAACAGCTAAAGCTTAACTCTGAAGAAGATGTCTCCAGCTTTTATATTCTATAGGAGAGGCTTTATTTTGATTGATAAGAAAACAGTTTTAAGAAGCCTGTAAGAGCTTTCTTGAGACAAGAAAAGCCTCCTGTGGTACTGCTTTTCAGAATACTACTTAATGATAAATAGTGATACTTTGGTACGTAAGCAACTCCAACTGCCGTGACACAAGAGAATACCAGAACTGTTACTTTTCTATCATGATAGTGGTCTTGTGACCTGCTCAGTGCCACCTTCTTGGTCTGACTTAGCTCTGCTGTACCTAGGATAGCTGGTCATCCCATATATCATTTGATTCATTGACCTTCTAAAGTCCCTTCTAATATGTATTATCCTATGATCTTGTGATCCTATGATTCTTCATATTAGTCAGTTTAACATTTCTTTCAAGCCTTCACACCAGCAGATAAATTGCACGTGAAAAACTCTTATAGGTACATAGAACTTTCTCACAGAGGAAGGAATGATGATGCCTCTGACCTACAGTCAGTCTTTAGAAAGGTTAGTAATGAAATATCACATACTGTCTCAAATGTAGAAAAAAAAAATCAAAACAATATTCTTAGCATGATGTAATGTCAAATTAAAACTAGGACAGAAAGCTTTTGGGGGAATAGACACATGCTAAGTAAAAGTGGCTGCTGCCACTGCCACCCTGCAGGGCCTTATAAGATATCATGGAATGTGTCAATGTGATTTATTTTTATGAATTATTCCTATGGGCATTATGTATGTATTCTGTGAAGATTAAAATGAGTTGTTTCTTTAGAGATACATTAAGAATCACCATAATTTTACAGTTTAGCTTTGTAAAATGAAAGATCCCACTCACTGAAAATAGATCAGTATAATAGAATAAATATTGTATACAAATTCCATTACAGCCATCACAGAACAATTCACAAGGCTGGATACATTTTTAAAAGCCAATGAAGTTAGAAATGAAAGAGATGAGGCAATGAGCAAAAATATTTTCCCATTTTGAAGCAATATACTCAGAGACATATTTCCTATATTGTAGGATTTAATTGTCTTAATTATATCTGTTAGCCCTTCAAGAAGTTATGAAGTGGTTCGCACTGTTGCTCACTTTTTTTTTTTTGGTTACCAGTCTGACAATTACCTGTAGAGGCACCAGTTTCAGAAGAATCTCTATTTTCAACCCACATTGAGCAAGACTATGATCCTCTCAAAAACATTATTTCCAGTGGGTTTTGTGTCTTTCTAATAACCTGTACTGAAGGTCACGCTACACTTGATACAGGACTACTATGTAAGTTTCTGTAATAATGAATCAAAATAGAACAGAGTATTTTTCTGTGTAGTGCAGTACAGAAGCTTCAAGAAGCATACAGCCTATCTGTTTCAGCATCAGAAAGCATTTAACGAATGATCTCTAGAGCCCACACTGATTACCTTCTTAGTTCTAACCGTAGTTATAAAGTTTCCACCAGAGTACCTGTATTTTCAACAGGTGCCGATTTTGCCATAGACAGTATTCCCTATACTTTTAGTCATTACTGTCCAGGAAAACTATCACTGTGAGCAGTAAGACTGTCAGAATTCCCTTTTGCTAAAACCTTCTAGGACTAAACTTGGCTGTTGACTATGGCTGGTATCATGTTGAATGAATATGTTTAATGCATTAGACAATATAGAAGGTTTCACTCCTGTGCATGAGGACATGAAAATAATCCATGTTTCTACTTCATACATAAATACCTAGTTGTAAATAAAAACCATCTCATATCATTAATTTTGAAGACTACAAATTCATGTAATTTTGTGTATATGCAGATAACTATCGTTATCTTTTAATACTTCTATATTCCCCCCCTTCCTGTCTTGTAGTGTGTTGTCATTAGGGTAGACTCTTGGTTCTTAGAATTGCTTTGACTTCATCATTAAAGGCAAATTTTTGTGGTAGACCACTTATGCATGACAACGTAACTGCATTTGTGGAGTAATTATATACACATATCTACATATATATTTATACATATATATGTTAACTATACCACAAGCTACTTGAAAAGACATATTATAAAATAATTGTTAAAAACATTCTTTATTGAATCAGAATTTTTTTTTAACAGATGTCCCAGGTACTTACTTGAGTATAGAGTCTGTTTAATACAGATTTATTTCTAGTTAAATGAGCTTCCTACACCCATGGACACAAAAGCAAGAGAAATCAAGGAAATTGATTCTGTCACATTCTGAAGGCAGTTATAAGGCAATTTATCACTTATAAAGGGACTTCAAAATCTTATGCGTATTTGGGGCACCATGCATCAGAAAGGAAGTCAACTTCATAAATAACTCACCAAACATGACAGGAGGAGGAGGAAGAGAATGATCCTTGGTATCATAAAGAATGCTGACATATGCCCAAAGGCTGTTTCAGAATAACAAAGAATCTGGAAATTGGAAAGCATATGTAAATGTTCTCCTGTTATCTGTACAGGTGTATTCTTTTTATGCTGCTCATGGTAAAAAGATGCTGGTTTAGAAATTATGTGACAACATCTGCATGATCTGTGATAGGGCCCTGACTGCAGTAAAAAGCTCTCTCAGTAATTGTTCTGACAAGCCTCACATGAGGTCTCCCCACACCTTTGACCGTGGACTCTCTTTAAGCTCAGGCTGGGCACTGCAGTCCCTTCCTGAGCTATGCCTTCGGCATGCCTGCTGTTGATCCTGAAGTGCTATAGTGCAGCCCTTGATGGACCTTGGACCTTATCTTGCCTGATGATTCCTGGACCACAGATAGGACTTGTCGCTATCCTGCTCTGCTTGGCTGTCTCCGGTGCTGTGGGACTGTGTACTGTTGGTGAGGTCCTTGCCCAGTCTACACTGTGGCCACCCTTTAGCTACCAGCTCAACTTCCCTTAGGGAGCAACCTCTTCTTGCTGTTGCCTGACATTGTGCTTAAACTGCATTCCTAAAGTGAGATGCTGTGAAAAGAATTCCTGTAGTATTAGAAAGGTGGAAAGCTAGCAATTAAGTAACTAAAGTCTTCACTCATCTTATGATGGAAGGGTAAGCTACAGATGGACTGACGGGCCCTTTCTGGGTTTGCAGTTTGTACCCAGTTCCTCAGGAACTCAACAGCTTTGGAGTCTGCACAGACTAGTTCAAAAGTACTCAATATGTGAAACCACCCAGGTAGTTACTGTTGTAATAAATACTAAAATATGACTTTTATGTAAGAGACAACTGTTAAAATAAACTCTATTTTATAATATATTAGAATATAAGCAATGGGATAATTACTGGGAAACAATCATGGCAACAAATGCATTTCATGACTGAGGCTCATCTTGGCCATTAACTAAGTCTTGACCATTACATTCTGTTGTGGTTTAGCCCCAGCTGGCAACTAAGCACCACACAGCTGCTTGCTCACCTCCTTGCTCCTAGGTGGGATGGGAGAGAGAATCAGAAACAAACTCATAGGTTGAGATAAATATGGTTTAACAGGACAGCATAGGAAGAGGAAATAATAATATTGCTGATAAAGGAATATACAAAACCAAGTGATGCACAATGCAACAACTGCTCACCACGTGGTGATCGATAACCAGTCCCTGAGTAGATTTTTAAGCAGGATGGCAGCTTACCTTCTCCATCCATTGCTTGATTTCAACTTTTAAAACATGTTTAAGTACTAATCAAAATTTCTGCATCCATACAAAGTCAGTCTCACCGAGTTGTTTATCCATGAAGTGTTAGGAATGAGTCATAATTTTGAGGTGCCATTTTTCTATAGTAAATATGAGAGCATGTCAAACATATTGCCACTAAGGTTTATTGTTAAGGCTGCTGAAAGCATTTTGTTCAAAAGATGTTTGCTCCGTCTTGCATAACTTGTAGTTTACATTAAATGACCTTTTTTTGCTGCAGTCAACAGGAGAAAAGAATTCTTTCCTGCCTCAACTCTCTGCCATGAGCAGCAATGCTGTCAGTATTCAGCTATGCTACAAATGTCAGTGGTGCTAATTTACAGCTATACCTTGAGCAACTGTGGAGTTTCCTTGCCACTACACCTTTATCCCTAATGCAAGATGGATCAATGACAATGCTACGTGGTTGGCCCTTCTCTAGCGGCCCCAATATCAGTCTCCCATTTACTGCACATTAAAGCACCTACATTCTCTTCTATAGGCTAAAAGGTGTAGATGTCTACCTGAATTTGTATCCTATTCCAGGGACGTATGCTTTGCATTAGGCAAGTGAGTGCTACATGTCACATACCCATGGTTGTGTCTATAATTAGCCACTTACTGAAGTGTTACTGGGAAAAAATAATCACAGCAGTTAACATGGACCTGAAAATATGACTAACCTCTGTTGGGTTTCAGTTACTTTAGTCCAGAAGGCTCCGTGAGGCTGTGTGCGTCATTAAAATCCTACTGTATAATTACAACTCTTTCATCTACAGAATAGCCAAAATAAGCCATACAAGAACACAAGGAGCTCTAATTTATACAAGTGGTGATAATACTATGAGGCATTCTTTTTGTTTTGACCTTCAGGCTCTGAAGTATCCAGGGTTTGTAGAAGTAGCGATACAACCATTAATTTTTCGGGGTTAATTTGAAATTACATACTACCCAGACCACACTGAAAGATCATCAATGTGTATGTGACTATTATTGACAACTGAAAACCAACTACAATCTTTTCATATACCCTTCTGCAGCACTCTCCAATTGTGATTCTTGAGAATCAGCATAAGTTGTGCTTTCTAGAAAAGAGGACATGAGGACTTGATTCTAAATGTGGTGTACATTTGTCTAAGCCATAAATATACTATGGAAGGAGAAGCCCAAGACTCAAATAGCAGGTGGTTTTCAAGCTAGAATTTAAATCAATTGGCAGTACTGCATGGGGGAAGCTTGCACAGTGTCTTCCTGAACTCTGATTTAAGCAAATGTTGGCAATCCTTACTTTCATGAAATTAAGATTATCTCTTTTTTTCAATAACTTATAAAAAAAATCACTCTAATTAGGCCTTTTCACATAAAAAAAATGCTGGGCTTCCTGAGAGTTAGAAAAAGTTAATAATTTCTGGGATACAAGCAAGAGTTAATATAAAATTGCTCAAGTGTTTTGAGCAGTCACTGTATGATTGCGAAGTCTGTCAGGTTTTTTTAATGGCTCACATTTCAATATTAGAACTATGGGTGGCATCAAGTGTCTAAGTTTTGCACCATTTAAACCTGGCAGCTGTTTAATTTACCTTTGTTGCATAATAAAACCTTGCTGGAATAAAAAAGGACATTTTCGGTAAGACTAGTCAGAGCAAGATCACTAGATGCCACTTTAGCTGCATTACACAGTTCTTCATAGCGTTTCACTGAGTATAGGTAACCATTTCAAAGGGACAGATTCCCTAGGTTTCTGAGTTCTTTGTGCTCCTCAGACAGTAAGGAAGGACCAGAAACAAGGCTGACAGCAAACAAAATGAGTAAACCAGGATGCAACAGCTCACCACCTATAACTGCCAGTCTGAACTGGGGAAGTGATTACAGCACCCTAGGGTAGGGTAGTGAGGGTGACGCTAGACCTCTGGGTCACTGCTAATTAAGAAGAATCAGAGCATTCCCTAGGTTGCTGACATCTGTTACAGCCAAAGCATAACTACAGCAGCAGATATCTGTAGTACCCTTCCAATCCCTCTTGCTTCCCTTCCTAGCAGAAATTTGCTACAGCAAAGAATAATGTACCAATTTTAACAAGATTTCTTGCAGTTCTTGCCCTAAGGAGTGCCTTTGTCCTAGCCACAAGGAAGGTTACTGTCTGGGCTGATTGCTGTCCTTCATGCTACTCTCCATCAGTTGTTGATTTACTACAGGCACTGTTAACCAGTGCTCCGCATGGTCAGCATGAAGATTCTTCCTGTGATCATGACTGAAGGTTTACCCCATCATTTCTTACCCATGTTTATGTCATTCTGGAGGTAGATTGTATTTCCAGGTGCTATGAAACAATTACATTTCCAAAGGATCAGGAATGTAGCTTCCCTTTTTTTAAGCAGAGCATGGCCAGACTTCTCTCAGTGGTGCTCAGTGACAGGACAATAGGCAATGGGCACAAACTGAAACACATTAAATTCCATCTAAATGTAAGAAAACATTTTACCATGAAGGTGACTGAATACTGGAATAGCTTGTTGGAGAGTCATGTGGAGTCTCCATTCTTGGAGAAATGGCCATGGGCAACCTGCTCTAGCTGGCCCTGCTTGAGCCAAGGGTGTTGGACTATATATAATTCAGGTGTCTTCCAACCTTAACTGTTCTGGGATTCTAGGATTACACCACCACCTTTAATGCAGCCAACATATGATTTACGCCTTTTACTCTGACATTGGATAACTGTAATTGATTCAACAGGGTAAGGCCTCATGACCACTGAGAGTATGAAGCTGTTAAGAGATTCATAGCCTCCTGGTGAACATGAGATACCTAAAATCAAACAAATCACATTAGTGTTTCATGTCTATCCCTGCTTGGGTGTGTTTAAGGAGGAATCTAAAAGAGTTGGGCTGACTACATGTTACCATCCTTGAATTGTCCTAAATGAGAGACCAAGTCTTCCTCTCTGTTCCACACAGTGAGCCGCAGTGGTGACGGAGCTAGCTGCCTGGTGCTTGCTGCACAGCATTTGTAGGCATTACTGGTTTATGAAAGGGTAATTTTAAAGAATGCTAAAGATCACAAATATTCTGGTTGAAAACATTCTTTGTCTTTGTACCTTCCAAATAAACAGTTTAAAATTCAGATTCCTTAGACTCTGTTTTCTCCCTGTAAATATTAGAGATTGTGTCATTCATATGTGCCACAATATTTCCCCCCTTTTCGAAAACTATATGGAAATGTTTAATTTTCCTTCAAATGGAACAGTATAAAAAGAAGAAAGAACTGCTGAGCACACAGGTTAGCAACAGTTGCACTTCAAAATGATTGATACTTTAAAATGACTGAGGGGACTGAGTTTACACTTGTGAAAATGGAACAAGTACAGCAGAGAGGCCATGAAAATCAGGTTTATACTATGACTGGTTGGACTCATGAAACGTGCTTCAATTACTAGCAATAAAACTTGCACAGATCATGGAATTAAACATATTTGTACAGAGAGGCTCCAGCTGTACTGGCTTGGAGGAGTGCACTTGTTTAACAAAGAATTTGCCAACAAAATAACTCACTTTAAAAAGTAGATGCAGAAGACTATAGATTTTGATGTTATACTTTCAAATGTGATCAGAATGTGATTTTTTAAAACTTTTAAATATGCTTTTCAAATTTCTTTCAGTAGATAGCAATTCTAAAAAAAAAAAAACCCAAACAACAAAACAAAAAAACCCACCCAACAAAAAACCCCCAAAACAAACCAAAAAACAAACCCAAACAATTTTTAAGGAAATAATTGATAAGTAATTTTTGATGTTATTCCTATGACATTGGAACTAATTGCATGTATTACCTATTTCAAATGGTAGAGCCTTAATAAAAACTGAGTATGTAGTCAGCCCTATCAGTATAAAGTTACATGAGGCATTAATACACCAAGACGCCCCCCTTCCCTATACCACCAGAAAAATGATCCCCTTTCTTACCTTTTCTGTATAGCAAGCTCTTTTAGCCATTTCTTTTCCAAGCTGCTATTGCCATTATTCCCCTTCATGAGTCTTACAGCTGATTCAAGTTGAGGACCACACTTCCACTGACCACTGTAGAGTAACTGCCAAACCTTGTTCATACTGTAAGACTGGTGCTATCTGTAACTCCTCATTTTTAATTTCCTCCTTATATATATATAATTTCATTATGTGTATGTTATTGTGGAAATGATACATATGTAAAGTACCGAGAGGAGAAAAAAAAAAAAAGCTTTGTTTTCTTTTTTGCTTTTTTGTTGAAATAGTCAAACCTTTAGAAGTTAATGAACAGCAGAACTCCTTTGCACAGCAGGGCTAAAACAGGTGAAAAGGACTATGTTTCAGAAGTAAACTTTTCTGGTACAAAAAATGGAGGTAAAATTCAGTTGAGGATGCTAATCAAACAGTAGAAAAAGCCCTTAAGGAAGTATGATGGTGTTGAATGTGTGATACAGGCCAGTTTTTGACTGAAGAAAGAACGGTTATGTTAGTTAAAAATACAAGGTGTGGGCCCAGAAGCAGAGATTATTGGCAATAGTTACTGTGTTTTGCAGACAATAGGAAGCAGGGTTTTGACTGGCCATCTGGTCTGCACTCTATAGCTACAGCTGTGTTAGCTAGCTTGGGGGAGGAGCTACAGCTGTGTAATAAATGCATACAGTGTAGGAGGGCGTGATATTTACGGCAAAGATAAGAATTGATGAAAAAGTTGGACTGGATACGCTTTAGGTTTAAGATGTCATTTCAAATCCTGTTGTCTATGATTCAATGCTGGAGATTTCCTTAAAATATTTATAGACCTGAAATAAGAGATGTGATTCATAACTTTGCTGTAGTGTGCATAAACACAAATGTTAGGAATTAGAATACAGTTGCCCAGGTCCAATTGTTCTCACCATAGTTGTACAAGCACAGATTTTTTCTGCCAGAGCAGAATGATCAGATGCCTTCGGTTTGATAGCTAGTATCTAAGAATTACTAATTTCTTTTAGATAGTTTGGAACTCTGAACACCTTGAGCACAATTCATTTTAAATTATGGTAATGAATCGGATTCAGAATTAGATGGTCTGGGTAGAACAAATTGTCATCACAAGACATCTTTACTGATGTAACTTGTTGGTACCTATACTTTAGTAGAAAAAAATACTATTTTTTTAAATGGAACTTTTTAAATGTTTACATAAATGCACATACAGCAAATGTTAAACACATTCTACCTACTGTCCCTTCTACAGAGAAGGTGAGTAATTTTAATATAACTGTCTAAAGGTATACCTTTCCGTAGAGGACATTATTTATCTGCCACAGGTAAAGCTATTTGCGATGGCTCACATACTAGTAGAGAAGTATTAACCTGCCCACAAGCTACTAGCAGACAGCTAACATGCAGTTTCCACAGCACACAGTACCAGCAAGAAGTGAACCTGTAACTGGGTGGAAAAAGAATTGCCAGCAAGATTTCCTCATTTTTACTTTGTAAAAGAAATGTATGTTGGATGGTAGGTTCTGCCTTGGAAAAAATATTCAGCTAGAAGCCCTTGAATAGGGAATTAGATACATTCCTTGTTGCTCTTCCTGTGCCCAGGAGAGTTTATGACAAGCACAGACAAGTGCGAAAAGCTTTGATAATAAATCCAGAGATAACACTCATCTGAAGAGCTGGTGTCCCTGGAGCACAGAGGAAAGTGTTATTCTCTAGTATTCCTTAAAACATTCAAAGCAAATGGGTATTATTCTGCCTATGAAGACATTCTCAGAAATCGAATTCTATTAAGTGCTACTGCCTTAAGAAATACTATAAGAGAGTTAACACCCTATGCCTTCATGAAGCATTTGTTCTCGGTGAAAAAAAAAAAGGGCCACAGTAAATCCTTAGATATGAGGGTGGAGACATAAGTAGCTGGCATTTGTTTCTAATTTGCGTTTATCTTATTTCATTGCAAATTTTAATTCATCCCTTCCAAATGAATATGGAACATTTCATTTGCTGATCTTTTGCATTAATGTGGTCAATATAATTGGAGCTGAAGTGAGCTGTTTGCCAGACTTTCTAACTGCTGCCAAGAAAAACTTGGGTGTCATTTTAGAAAAATCCATGGGTGGAGGAGGAGGAGATCATGACCATCTGTCTATGCATCAAAGGCTAAATCATTATAGGGGAAAAATAACTTTTATGTTGTGTTTGCCAGCCATGTTCCACTTTAAAGTAAGTTCAGTTAGTAACTTTTGAAGATAAACATTTTCAAAATTGTCCTGTGGGCTCAAATATTTCTTGGAAGGAAGTGAGGGAAAAATTTAAAGGACAAAATTGCACTATTTGGAAGTGAATGAGATAGCAGGAGGATAACATTAGAGAAAAACTATAGTCTCCTTGGAATCTTCCCAAAAGCTTTCTGTTGCATCCTTTTCAGTTCCAGGATCTAACAAGTATAAAGGAAGCACATTGTCTCTTACTTGTCCTGCGGACAAATTACACACATTCCATGCCCCATAGCATTTACAGACTTCTTGACTTAACATTTAACAAAGGGACAATAGACTAACAGCATTTGAGAGACAGTAAATATGCACCTGGACCTACTTGAGCCTTACAACTTCTGTTGTCAGTCAGGGTAATAGTCCGAAAAGTAAACATTCTGCAAACAAATTGCATAGAGAAGAGGGGTATTATCTGTAGAATAGCTAATACTTTGCTCTCTTTATCTGCTTGGTTTATTACTTAATGCACTGAAAAATTAAAATCTTGGCATCATGCTGAAATCCATCATAAGAAGCAAAACTAAGAATGTCTCTGAAAGTCATCAGTCCTTCAAACCAGGAGTTACTATTGCAGGACTGCTGTGGGCTCCTTTATTAGTAGTCACTGTGACATAAAGGTCTCTACGATGAGAGTGAAATGACAACAAATTGAAAATGCCAGTAACCATGGGAGTTCTGTTTAGACTGCCACTTTCCAGCATTGCTACTGCTCTGGTTGAGCCTGCTATAGTAACTGCTTTAGTTCCTGTAAATTCCACCTTCTAGCATACTCTCATCAAAATATCTGCATTTTGTAGGGTACGACACCTACATCCAGACATTGTTACTCAAACATAATGCTTCTCTGAGTAGGAATCCTTCATAGTGTCAGTCTTCAAAGGAAAGATTTACAGTTCTTATCAGGACTATAGGGTTTTTCTTTGGATTGAGATTCTGAATTCTCTCCTTCTTTGAAGATAAGAAACCCCTGTGATCATGGACTTTATCTGAATACGAATGGGACCCTGGATGTGATAAACTGTTTAGGATCAAATTCTAAATATGTGCACATTGAGAGTTCATGAGATGAATTAATTTCACCTTTATATGCTTTCTATTCTTGGTTCTGATAATCAGTAGTAAAATTTAAACACATAATTAAAAAAATCCATGGCTTTTAGGAGTTATACTTCACGTTCTGCTCCAATATTTTAAAATATTTTAAAAAAATATTTTACCGGCAGATCAGAGTGTGACTTTTGGAAAAATAATCTATTGCTCATTTTTAATAAGTGCAAAACCAAGCAGGAGTGAATTTTCATATACAATCAAACGGCAATAGCATGTTTTACATACTTGAAATGGAACAAACACAATTTTAATTTGCAGTACATTCTGAAGAGAGATCCACAGCATTCCACCACATCTGGAACCTTTGCAGATATATATACATTCTTCAAGTTTCTTTCTAACAGTAACTATAAAGTACTACCTCAGCCTTGGGTAATAAAATGCCAGCATGAAGATAAATGGAAAAATATAACTCTCTAACTAAGATTTTTAAGAGGTATTGAAAATTCAGACAAATCATCCTTTTACATTATCGAAGTTGAATGATATCTTAAAAAAAGAACTCAAAATCTGCAAATCTCTGTAAAACCAGAATTAGTTCACTGCAATTATAAGGCTGAGTTTGCTAAAATGTTTGTATCAGGCTTCTTGCTTGAGTTGTATGTTAATCATCTTTTTAAGCCTTTAATCTTTAAGTTAACAGTGCAACTGGATTTGTGTATTTAAAAATAAAAGTTAGAGTAAAACCTAGAAATTAAGTACTCCTGTAACACTTGCAGAAACCTGGTGGTAAAGAATGAATTTGTTTCATTATAATGAAAAGTATATATAAAGTATATTTACTGTTTCAGAACATTCTCCTAAGGTTTTTAAAAAGAACAGTAGATACCTTTCTGCCTCACCACTGTGTCACAGTCTACATGGCCAATAATAGGAAAACAAATAGTTGACCATGAATAGTAAAATTTACTGTCTGAGCTGAATAATAGGATATCCTGTAAAGCAGGAGTGTTTGAAATCTGCATGGAGGATTGAATTGGAAAATTGCCAGAAGTTCAAGGGCCACATCTATTTTGCATAAAATGGAGCAGATGGTAGCTGACTTCATCTTTGATACCATGGTACAGTCCACAGAGATTATAAATCCCAGCATGAAACACGCCATTTCTTTCTTGCATGGAGCAGGTGATAAAGAAAGATACAACATATCTTGCAGATATTTTGAAACACTTACTTTGAAAATAGGCTCTATGCTGCATTATTGTTTCTCATCTAGTTTTTTTCTAGAAAGAGTTCTGGTTTTAGCACCCACAACTAATAACATACAGTTGACTAGTAACTACAACTAATTGGCAATTTCTTGGCCATATTATTGGAGCTTTGCCTATGCTGGCCCAGAGATTTACCCTGGTTTTTAGGAAGTCTTTTTGCTTTATTACACAAGCATTTATAAATCTTCCATCATTGTATTTGACCTGTCTGATGCCATTCACAGGCATAACCAGATCACCTAATAGATAAAATGATGAGAGTCAGTATTTGAAATTTTTACACTACTCAAAAATCTTGTGGGACATTAACATATTGCTAAGGAGAGGATGTTTTAGATTGTCCCCGAGGACCATCATCTAATAGCTATTTAACATGCCACAAGTGTCTAAGACTATCAGCTTTTTTGGTTGCGAGTGTAAGAGATTCAGAGCCTAACTCAGCATATCTTAAATTTAAAAATAGTTTCTCTCATGTTAAGCAAAGCAAGCAAACATGTAAAAAAAATACTCTAAATAGAAATCTTAATGTGTACATCAAAATTCTAGGAAACCCACAACATCTATATTTGCAGACTAAAGAAAACTATGATAGAAAAACGTGTTACAGATAGTATTGAATCAGTCACTATGTGTAGACATCTCTGTGCTGCACCGTACCAAATTAACACTGGGTATGATTTGTGATTTAATATAAAGGATCTTAACTGGTTTTAGTTCTATTGCTAAAGTTCAGATGCAAAATACTAATCTGAAAATACTGGTATTCTAGACTGAAGAAGACTAAAGTCTGAAGTCAAAGGAAGTAAATTATAGAATAATTTTGCCAACTGTCCACATGTTCATATAGTGTAAAATCCATTGGATATCTGATAACAAAAATTGTCTTCTTTTGTCTTTTGGAAATACTTACGCATTTGCTGTCATAATGTAGGTGCAAGAAGATTCCTAAACTTCTGGAATATACAACTACTATACTACATTTGGGGATATTTAATTTTCATCTAATTTGTAGATCTCTACAAAGGCATATATGGGTTATGACAGATATTTGGTGTGACTACTTTGTAAGAAAATAGTTCAAATTCGATTATTGATAACTGATCTTTTAGTGGAAAGATGACCTAGACAGTAATTATAACTTGTAATTGCCAGTGCTTCTGTATTTCCTTCCAAAAAATGAACAATGTTTTGTCATACACTTATAACCAGTATTATTCAACACTTGTGAAGCCCAGCCTTAGCCTTGCTCTGATTGCAGAGAGCAAACAGAAATCTTGGTGGCTTAGACGGTGGAAATTTCACTGGCATTCCT
>KL283624.1:5599-33048 GCA_000699545.1 Podiceps cristatus
CTTTCCTGCAGCTCATCCTCCTGTGTCCCTGACCTCGCTTTCATGGGTGTCCTCCTGGCTCACCTTAAACCATTGTCCCTCCACTATGTCTCTCCTCTGCTCAGTCCTGCACCAGCAGACTCTACTGTTTTCCAAGCACAGCCTTAGCCTCTGCTCTTTCCTCTGGCCAAGCAATCCAGCCTTTTTTCCCTCCTCCCGAATCAGTAGCTTTGTGCTACCTCACCCACAGTTCCTCATGCTTGACAGAAAATCATCCTAAAATCAAAGGCACCGCTTTTTCCAGCTTCATACCTCTCCTTGCCACTCAGCTCCCTGTGACACCTACAGTAACCCGTCCCCTCTCCACAGTCAGGTAGAGGCAACATGACCATTCCTGTTCCTGCTCTTGCTCTGCCTTCTTCTACCACACCACCTCCGACTGCTTCTTTCAGCTCCTGTGCAATGCAAACAGCCATGAAAAGAAATGTGTCCCTGGCACAGGGATGCCTTTGGTGTGCATTGACACACATCTGGGATCCACTGCAGGCCAAACACTAAGCGACTTACCCTCCTCAGAATAAAATCTCCTCATCATTCAGTGGTTTTTGGTTTGGTTTTTGTTTTGTTTTGTTTTGTTTTTTTCAAGCATTAAACCTAATCCCTCTCAAGGTCTGTATTATTCCTGTACTACCAGCTCTTTGTGGACAGCCTCATATATATGTCTGGAAAGCCCGTGTATCATGCAGAAATATGCACCTAGGAAAAACAGGAAAGAAACAAACTTCACTGCCAGTTCTGGTATTAAATATTGATTGTAAGCAAAATAATCAGAAATGTGTGAAATTACAAAGCTAATTTCAGGGTGGGGTATCAAAGCATATTGTGATTACATAGAGACCAAAAACATAGCTCAGCTTTACATTAACTACATACTTCCAAACTGTAGATCTATCTTCCAGCTTTGCTCTGTAATTTTGCTGTTTACAAGAGTGGCTGAGAGTTTAGCCAGCTTGGTGGTACCATTATCCTAAAGGCAGAATGAAAATTCACATTTTCTGACTTCTTAATACTTAATTTTACTGCTAGCTTTGGCACCCAGTCTTAATTCTGCCCCTGCCTGCACGTAATAAGCCTTGCACAAGCATGCCAACTGTTGGATCCAGTCTTTTTTTTTTTTTTTTTTTTTTTTGTTGTTGTTGTTGTTGAATTTTCAAGGTTGGAAAAAACCCTTAAAATCATCGAGTCCAACCATCACTGCCAAGTCCATCTATACTATGCCCTCAAGCACCGCATCTATCTGTTCTTTAAATACCTTTAGGGATGGAGATTCAACCACTTTCCCTGGGCAGCCTGTTCCAATGCCTGACCACCCTTTCGGTGAAGAAGTTTTTCCTAATATCTAACCTAAACCTCCCCTGGCGCAGCTTGAGGCCATTTCCTCTTGTTCTATCACTCGTTACTAGGGAGAAGAGACCGACCCCCATCTCGCTACAGCCTCCTTTCAGGTAGTTGTGGGGGGTGATAAGGTCTCCCCTCAGCCTCCTCTTCTCCAGCCTAAACAACCCCAGCTCCCTCAGCCGCTCCTCATAAGGCTTGTGCTCTAGACCCTTCACCAACTTCATTGCAGTCTGGGAATCAAGTGCAGAAACAAGCTACATGTTTCATTAACAATCCATAACATGGGCTCAGGCCTGTGATGGCCAATGATGCCACAAATGAATATCCCACCACTCAGACCAGCTGCAACAGCTAGATTGTTGGGTTATTTACAGATGAGGGAACAAAGATGGTGGTTGACACATTACTGGCTCTAGTATAAGAGAAGAATGCCTGTACCTGAGTGCTGTATTAAGGGGAGGGAGCTTAAAAGAAGTCCATATTCCCATGACACTAGTAGTCACCTTGGCATCAACTTTCTGGTCACTTAGAGGGATTAGGACCACAGTTCAGCAGAGACAGAAGTCCAACCACCTGCAGCATAGTCAAAATACTTTCCAGAATTACTTCTCTGTCCCAGCATCTCTGTTCACTTCCCCTCTGATGAACAGTCCCATCAGAGGTCTAGGACAGTGAAGGTGGTACAGACCAATTCCTTGCTTACAGTACAGGCCCTTTGGAAACACATTCCTGACAAGTGTGTCACAGAGTTATAAGGGCTCTAACTACCATCTTTTAAAAATATAGAAATGGAACAATTAGACAGCAAAAACCCCAACTTTTTTGTCTATAAATGTCACTGACTAAGGTCAGTAAATAGAAGACAAATCCCATAGCACAGATGTCTGTTCTTTAGCATCATGCATGAGAAGTGCACTTCTACCCTTACTCATCACAGCATGAAGCAGGGAATTGTTATCCTTGGTTTAGCTCACTCAACTAAAATATTATTAGTACTCATAAAACATTTCTGTCCCTTTTTTTTAATTGCAGACACAGTATTTGACCTGATTATCACCAATCAATAAATTTCCCATTTTCATGATGTACTTCATGTAGCTATATTTTCTTTTATCTGATCTACATTTATTGCTATTAACGTTATCTCTGTTATGATGTTGGGTACGGAGGGTTTGCCCAGTTTTCACAATAACTTTCCTAGTTGAAAATTATCAGTAGCCTCAGAAAGGTCTCACTCAGGCCTATTTTACAAGGTATAAACGGAAGTGACTTTGATATTAATGCACAAATATGGGACAACAAGCAGATACTGCTTCATTTACCAGAACTGAATAATCATACCTTTAAGCACCTTCTCTTGTAGGGGCTATCTTGTTCATCATCTTTGCTCATACAAGGCAAATAACTCTATGCATCACCTTTATTTTTGTGACAGGTATCAAATAGCATGGCACTTCAGAAGAGGGTGGACCAGTATTTTGCATATGATTAAGTAACATTTTCTTTCATGTCCATCATGAAATAATGAGGCATTGAAGAGTTTTCCTTGAAGTTTCAAATGGCATGATGAGAAAGCATCTTCAACCAGCTGCCCATACCCCTTTTACCAGAAGGCTGTTCAAGGCCAGCCCCATCAATATATTCAAGGAATGAGGCAATTCATGGCATGTGTTAGACTCCCTAAGGGAAGCTGTTGCCATGTTTTTAAGGCTATGAAGTTTTTATCAGATCCCTTTGGATTAATAACGGTCAGAAATGGTGAAAGTCCTCAACAGAGTTTGTACAGAGGCTATCTCTTTCCTTCACTAACTCATGAAATGTGACACACACCATTATCTCCAGAATACATTATCTGCTTTCCAGCTTGAGAGTAAACTTGTCTTTTTTTTTTTTTTTTTTTTTTTTTTTTTCTTTTTACTAAAATTTTTTTTTTTTTTTTTTTTTTTTTTTTTTTGCTAGCTATCACTAACCAAGCTCTAGTTCACTGAAGAATATCACTAATCTTGATTTCTCAAGGCTCTTCCTCAACCAGAAGCTATCTAACTTTGGAAGTCATGACCTTAGCGGAATGCAGGCCAGTTATAAGAGATGGACAGAGCTGCCAAAACAAGAAGACTTCCCTGTCACTGGTGAGGGTACCCAGCAAAAACCCATGGGCACTGCTTTGGTGATCTCAGCACTAGTCTGCTTCCTTCGATTCTTCTCAAGGGGTACAACTGCCAGCAAGTCTGACACACACACATGGGCTTTCAACATCGCACTGGAATTATTGTCTCATTTTGGTCTTATAACAACAACACTTTTGTTTGGGGGACCCAGCTGCAGGATTTAGGTGAGCATTTTTTCCCCAAAGCAAAAATTCTGCAGGCTTCATTTCATTTGCAACTGTACCACACTGCAACATAGCACCAACTAAATTTTTTTTGTTAAAAATGCCTGCTTTGGGCCCAAGTATCCTCCTTTTGCTGCTTCACCAATGCAAATATAGAAGAAGTGTTGGAATTGGAATACTACTTTTTGATAAGTGATGAAGAAAAATGTCAACTGAATTATATACAACACCCCTGGGTCAAGGGAACGGGACACTGATTTAAAAACCAGAGACTGCTCCTTTTGCTGGTGTGTGCATGCATGCACACTGAGTTTCACCCACTAACCTCCTACGTTTAAAGAGCATTAAGCTTGAAAAGTCAAGCACTCAGAGGCAGAGTAACACCAGAACAAAATATGCCTATTAACTTTAATTCAGCCCCCTCACATGTATGAATAACCCTTAGTTCTAGCGAAGTGGCTTTGTTTTCAAGACAGAAAACAAAAACTTCAGACAATTTGAAATGGAAACCAAGAGACTTTTCAATCTATATATCACTATGGAAAAGCAGTAAGGAAGAAACTGAGTTTCATTCTCCACTTATGATAAAACTGCTTTCCCTTAACACTGCAGGTTACAGAATCCTTAAAAAGATATCAAAATATTTCACAGGTTCTAGAAAGGCTGTGATTTATATTCAGCAGTATGCAAAGAGTACCATCATGTAACAGGCTTGGATTCAGAAAGTTCAGGCAGGTACTGCAATGCCAAGAAACAAGTCTCCGTATAAATGCTGAGTGACAGCAGCAGCAATAAAGCAGTCAGGGCAAGAAGAACAGGCCTTGTGGAAAGGTTTGACAGTTCCAATAAATGATGATAAGCTGTTGCTTTCAAAGATAAGTATTTTAAAGACCATATTCCTTCTGCTTTTTTCTTTGTGAAATTTTGCTTCAATGCTGCTTTTGAGAAGAGCATTGATATTCTTAAAAGTGAGAAGTTAATTCAGTTATTATGCAATATGTACCTCCCCGCTGCAATTTATGTGACTTCTGAGCTTCAAAACATGGGAGGATATAATCATTATTACATAGCTCTATAGAGGAGTATACAGCCAGAAAAGCTTTTTATTGGCATCATATTCCAAACTGTCTTGAGTAGAAGTTGTGTTGCCAAAGCTCTCTGCAATACTGTATGCAGTTCACCCACTCTGAGATGAAGAGGCAAAAGAAGCTATGCTTTGCTCTCTCAACCCACTGACCTTTCCTTAAATTATTAAGATCTCATTTGAAGCAAGACCCATCAGGCTTTTCAGGAGATGGAACACATGACCTTAATATGTGAGCAGTTCACATGGACTGGGGTGCTTCAGCGATTAAGGATATCACATAAAATTTAAGAGAGATGATACTACCTTCTGTTCCTAGTCCTGTCTTTACAGATAGTTAAATGAGTTTTGTCCTATTTCCTTCAGTTTTTCCTCATCACTCAGAATACAAACTGTGTACTGACAGATACTGTGCATCTGTAAAGACCTAATCCAATTAGATCCAAATCTTTTTTGGGACGTGCAGAGGCAGTATGGTGAACATGAATGAAAACTGTGAACAAAAACAGTACCATCAGTGGGATGTTCGATGTCACTTGCATTTGAATTTCTAGATTTTGCCCAGGAACTGCTTGATCACCGTGTACCAGAAAACATGTCACTGAGGCATCTGAATGAACTTTCATTATTAAAACAAGCAAACACACAAAAAGCCTGCATTCTTTTCTAATGGTGTTTCAGGAGATTACAGAAAGCATCACAATTTTAGAAGGTTCAGAAGAAAATGAACACACACACAAAAAAAAAAAAAAAAAAGAAAAAAAGAAGTATATCTTTCCTGACCATTTCTTATTTTGCAGTAGCATCACAGAGTTATGACTGGGAGCTGTGGAAATGGAAAAATTATTATTGTCTGGCATAGCTCACAAGAAAGAGCCTTGCATTACCACATTAATCCAAAGCATTTTTCTCCTTCAGTGTGTGTTCAAGCCCCCTACACAGAGAAACGCCTCTGAGGATGAAACGTCAGTTATCACTGCAACATCAGTGCCTCTTCACAACAGCACAGCACCTTCTTTATATTTCAGCAAGGGAACGACAGTGTGTTGGACACAGATGCAGGAATGTGTCAGGAGCATCACTGTCTCCACCAGTGATTGGGAGAACAGTTATGAGGCTACACAAGCTTACTTCTTACTACTCACTGAGAGGCAGGGGTGCTTCTTCCCTTACTGGCGTTCACTGCACACAGAAGAAATCCCTGAAAGGCTGACAAATGGTATGACTGGGAAATAACACACCATTTATTAGGAAGAAGTTCATATTCAGAAAACTTCGGTCAGTGTCCAGGTATGATGCATAAGAGCAGGGCTTGTCCTTGCAGGGTGCTAACTGCCCCACTCATCTACATACTTGCTGCCAGTGACATAAATGTCAAAGTCAGCCTCATTATCTGTGTCTTTATACAAAATAGGTGGCATAAATAAATGAGGAGCCATATCCCTCTCACTCTTTAACTTCTGCCTTTGCCTAGCTAAGCAAACCAATTGAGGACAACAGGTTTTCAGTGTAATTGGCTGCTGCTGTAACAAATCTTGTCTTTCAGAAAGGCAGTAACAGCTGCTACTGCTGCCAACACTGAAGAGGACCTGCATGGCCACTTTGTCATTATAATATGCTCCCTTCTTGATTTCCTCCTTGTTCTTCAGGAGAGGAAGAATGGAGAAAAACAGATGTTTTTACTGGCACAAAGAAGGCATCTCTTCCCAGAATCCTGGTTTAGAGATGAAAGAAGAGGCTTTTGTGTTTGTAGCAGTATCAAAAAGATGATCTTCATTCCCATGATCCAGTCAAAAGTATCTTGGCATACAGTTCAGTCTAACAAAAAGCTAGCCCAGCTGCACATTGAACTTATTCTATTACGTTGTATGCATAAGAAGATGTTCCTCAGCAAAGGGAATTATTATTTTTTTTTTTTCCATGAAACAAGAAGTCTCTGGATGATTATAAACTGAAGAATTTAGGTTATTAAGTTATGCTATTAAGTGATAAGCTATTTTTCTAGGCAGATCTAAAAAAATGTGACTTTCTCTAGGAAACCTGTTTATCAATATTAATTTTGTTTCTAGTGCCTTCTGAGGGGAACTATTTTAGTCAGAGCTAGACCTCAACCAAAATGGAGATCTGAGCCTCTCCAGCTTCTAAAATGCTTAAAATCTAGAGACAAATTATATATCTGGGCTCATTATTTTGATAAAGTAATTGGTGCTTCTGCTATTAGTAATTGACAAAAATTAAAGTTAGCTGTATTTAACCAAAAATGTCTAAGTTCAGTGGTGTTTTGAGTCCTCATATAAATCTGATATTAACTTGAATTTTCATGCTAGTGGAAGAATTAGTCACTCACAGTCCAGGTCAAGCACATCTGGCCATGGCATGCATGAGAAATTTCACCATTTTTGTCCTAAAATTTGGCCAGGTGGGAAGCAGAGACAGAATGGACACAGTAATGGATCACTTAGTTCTCTTTATCCACTAATTCGGGGACTGTATCTTTGAATTAAAACTCATGAGGAAATAATTACTTTTGATGAACTCTATGATCAGCAGATCTGTGCCAGTCTGTGAAGGATACATAGATACACCATTGTCTGTTGTATGCCTCCCTGACATGACACCCTTGAAACCTCAGGAGACAGGAGACAGTGCAGACTGTCACAGGTTTTGCTTGTTCCAAGTTGATGTTGTAGCTTGGAGTTTTGCAAATTTGCCCTGTGCAGGTCTTATTTTTGCTATTGTCCTATATTAGCAGTCCTGCTGAGAAGGAGCTGGGCTGGCATTTCTGCAGATAAATTGGATGTGTTGCTCTCATGTAAAGTCTCCCTAGATTTTGCCTTAGTTGGGAAGGAGGTTTGCATACTGTAATCATAAATTGTGTGCTCTCACCTTCTAGACTCTGGCATATATCCTTCATATTATTCTGAGACCACCAGGAGAAAAACACAGTATTATCAAAATTGCATGCAAACTAAACATGCATCCCTGGGAGGTGAGGAAGAAGATCCACTGTAAGATGGGAGTTTCATGCCAAGAGGAGCACCCATTGGTGTGTAGCTGACAGGAATCAGATGAATTCCAGTCAGCCTGGAGGTGTTATGGACTGCACCATACAAAGAAGCAACCCTTTCCCAAAAAAAAATCTGGCCTCCCTCCCCCTGCTTCCCTCTATCGTACAGGTAATTCTTCCAAATTCTCTTTCACCACAACAGAGAAAAGATACCAACTCTTTCTGCTCATGCAGGTACATCAAAACACTTGTGCTTACACTTACTTATAGGTTAATTGTGGCCAGCAGGATTAGATGGAGCAACAAAGCCTTAATATTGGAATTCAGACATAAACTGAAACATAGGAGGTTCCTCCTGAACATCAGGACACACTATGAGGGTGACTGAGCACTGGCAGAGGTAGCCCAGAGATGTTGTGGAATCTCCATCCTTGGAGATACTCAAAAGCCATCTGAACATAGTCCTGAGCAACCGACTTTCGGCGGCCTTGCTTGAGCAGGGAGGTTGGACCAGATGACCTTCAGACTTCCCTTCCAACCTCAACCATTCTGTGATTCTGTGAATCTGGTTGTGCTAGTACAGTGATCTGGCTCACTAACTGAGAATGTCTTCTGCCTGACTAGCGTGACCTTGGGCTTGTCTGCACATCTCAGTGAAGACAGTCCTTTTATTTGCCATTGTAAACTACTTCCAGCTGCACACAAAGCATCCCCATAAATAGATTTCTTTAAAGCATCTGCTTGACACACCACAACCAATCAACTATTAAGAAAGAAGGAGAAGAAAAATCAAGATGAAGCAAAGATAAGGATGTTATTGCTCTTTTTCAGGGTGTCTTCTGTGTCCTGCTTCCCGTCTGCTGTCAAGAAAAGAAGAAATGAGGGATGAGTGGAGGGAACAACAGTGTTCTTGCCAGTGAATGTTAAAGCAGCAATGCCTAGTCTATGCAACAGCAGGAGCTTCTTACACGTGGTAGTTACCTATCACTCACCTTATTGGAAGGCATGACACATTGCTTTTTTACCCTTTCTAAAAAACTTGGCCTTGGTGTAAGCAAGGATTTTTTAAAAAAAATTCACTTCCCACAACCTCATAGATTAAGACCTACTTCTTAGAGAAGGTTCATTATGTGTAATCAAGAACAAGAGAGAGTAACTCTTCTCGGGTATGTGGGTCTGTCTGCTTCACACCTTGCAGCAGACCAAATATAACCCTGTCTTTGGAGCTAGTTGTTGGAGCTACCATGAAGATCGCTCCCCAGTCTTCAGAGGCACAACTGGAACAATCCCAACTTCCTCTATGGAGGTAGGACCATGGATATGAGCCTGTTCATCTCCCCTTCTTCCTCAAAGCTCACAAAGCACTGGGACTGCTGGGAATGAGAGCTAAACTGAGCTAGAACAAGTCAGACAGAAGTTCTGTCCCACCTGTGCCTCACTGTCTAGGTGCAATATCAGGTATAGTTCGGTTTGCATCCCTGATAACAACTTGAGACAAACTCTTTCTGAGCATCCCCACTGACCTCTTCATTCAATCACCTACTTTCTTCACTGAAGCTGCAGAGGCAAACTGTGCATTTATTTTAAATATCCTTTGTGTGCATCACTCCATTCCCCTGCTCTTTTTAGCAGAAGCTGCCGGATAGCAACAATGGCCTTTTGTTTTCTTTGCTTGAGACTTCACTTCAGCAGCCTTCCTGCTCAATACAAAGTGCAGTTCATCAGTGTCATCTCCACTCACTTATCTGAAGCCTTGAGAAGCAGCAGGCTGCATTTAAAGATGGGAAACAAGTTAGGATAGCAATCAGTCAGGGCTGAGCTTTAGTGCTTCCAGGAAAACACCTGAATAGTGACAATCAGCTGTAGAAAAGTTATTGATCCGACTTCGACCTCATGGCAGGAATAGTGTGTAGCATCCATATTAGTATCCAAAGAGGTCTGGGAAGGAAAGTACATTTCAAGTCAACAGTCACCTACCTCTCCTGTGATTATTTAGTATAAAGCAAAGCTCCTTCCTCTTTATGCTCCTACCAAATAAGAGAAATGACAGTTTTTGTTAGCACAGAGCTGCTTGTCTCTTAACTTCTCTTCCACTTTGCACTTTGGAAGCAGCAGGCAGCAATTATTTTCTTTATTGTCAGTTTAATTTCTTTTGCCAGATAAATAATTCAGTGGCAGAAAAATGCTGAGACTAGAAGAGGTGCAGAAAAAGCAGCCCTAGAAGGTGAGGAGCTGGGGTATATTCTAGTTCAGTCACAGGCTCTCAAATGGCCTGTAGGAAACACTCTGCCAGACCCACAGACTGTGAGGGACCAGATTAAACAGAGCCCTTTTTGTCTGGAGTCTTTCACCCAGCTGAAATGGAGTTACTTCAAAAACTGCTTGTTCCTCTTCTGGGGTTGCTCTCCCTGAATACTGGAATTATTTGGTTTATCGCTGCTAATAGAGACTTCAAAAGTCTTGTGAACAGAAGCACAGCATAAATAAATTTGCAGATATATTTAACTTTGCAGATTGATTGAAACTGATTTTCATCAGGACTTTAATAGTTGGTATTCACTAGGGGCTAGAAGGTGAGGGCTTAACTGAAACTTAAGTGTGACATAGCTGACCCAGATTTTCACACTGGAAATGCTAATACACATAGCCAACATGGGAAGAAGCTGTGTTTATGGACCAGTCTAATCAGAAAGAGTATTTGTCTACTACATGAAAGAGTAGAAAATAGGGAAGGCAAAGCAGTGAAAGCAGCACCTTGCACAAAACATCTCCATCAATAATGTCAAAGTGTTACCTAGTTAACATGTGATACTTTAATCTCAGGGGGGCTCACTATCATACAATTCACAGCTAGTCATTACTGCAAGTGTAAGGAATATAGTCATGACTGCAACTGTGAAAATAAGGAAGAGGATGAACTCAGTTAATGAATTATTCCCTGTGAATTATTTATTTGGCTTAAAAAATAGCCACAGTTTTTGCTGCACTAGGAGAAATTTCAAAGTCATTACACAAAAGCTGCTTACTAATTCCTTGGTGAAAATGGAGCTTGTAGTGAGAGGGTACAAAGCACAGCCTGAGCAGGTTGCTTAAGACACTTCAGGTGAAATGCTGACTTAAACGAGTTTTGCCATCAACTTCAGAGCCATTGTTTTCCCTCCAGTTCAACAGTGATCATAGCTGTCTAATAAAAACTGCCATAAAATATTGCAGGCAAACATGTAAATTTTTACACATGCATTTTCAAAGCCAAAGCTGACAGCTTCACACAGCTGCCTGTGCATATGTACCCTCTGTGTGATGCTAATGCTCTCTGCAAAATGTACTTGTGTATTAGAGTCTGATCCTGCAGAGCACTGTGATATGATTCAGTAGAGCATATAAATGTGTGCTTACATTTGTGCATCCAACTTGCCAACATGGAGCCGGTATTTAAGTGTTTAGTTGGACCACAGTGAAGAGCCCACTGCATTGCTCTGACATCATTTATATTCATCATTTATATTTTAACTGGCAGAGCAACAACGCATTTGTGGTAGTTTTGAAACAACTGGAGCAAAGTTTTTAAGTATCTTAGGACAAGTAAACATAACGGGTTTGTTTGTGTTTTTGTTCGGTTTGGGTTTTTTTAAAGCAAAAAACAGGAATCATTCCAACAGACACTTGAGGTGATGTGCCAGAAACACATAGTAGTGATCATATACATTGTAATGTTAAAAACAAAAAAAATCAAACTTGCTATTCAGTCTTCTCTTTTCAAAAATTACTCTCACATCCTAGTCTGCCAACATCAAAGTTGATATCATCCAATTAGTATGAAAAGAATTAAGAAAGGTAGACATCGTTGCTGTAGTCATTATTGTCATTATTATTTTGAATAATAAAGCATTTCTTATAACCACAGACCATAAGGAGGGATGAGGCATCGTGTTGCTGGATCACCCTAATAAGAAGCCACATTTTTCCTTTTGCTTTAAAGACAAAATATTGAAAAGCTAAAACTAGACTCTTGAAAGCAAAGATATGGAAATTCACTGTTTAGGAATGGACGGGTAGACTTCACAGTTGGGCTCTGATTCCATGGCATTGCTTGCACAAGGAAAGCTTTAGCTAACTTAACCAAAGTACCTTACGTCATGATATTTAATATTTTTTTTTAGTTCTGAAGTGATGGGCCAAATATCTAGAATGAAATAGGGTTGTATTTTGCACTTATTTCTTTTACCTGTAGACAGGCATCAGCCTTTCTCAGCAGAAATAATGCCCTAATCTTAGCAGAAATCTCACCTTTCTCCTCTGCTTGACTTTTTGGAGTCTTTTAAACAAGGAATCAGTTTTGACACCTCTCTGTCTTACTGTGAGTGCCACAAATTTTAGTTTGTTTGCTTTAATGGTCATGTTTATGGGGTCACACTAGAACCTCAACTTTTCCTTGAATTAAAACATCTTTAAAAATTATGAAAAATAGTCTAGGGAAGTTCAAAAGTAGAAGACAATTACAAATAAATATTTTTATACTGCTTCAGAAAATCGAATTTTTCTTCCTGAGAACTAACAATCTTTGAACATCTGGGACTGAGATGTGTCAAACAGAAGAACTGCATTTCCCCACAGAAGCTTATGAGTAGCATCTTTAACATGAAACCCAACACAAGGTGTGTCATTGTGGTGGGCTTACTGGCCATCATCACAGATAGCAGGGACAGCAGGAAATGTGTCTGCAAGCAAGGTGGCAAAAGCCCTGGTCTGTTCATGTAGCTTTCCCTGAAGATAGAGTTAAGCTGGTCTCTCCTGGTATCTCCCTGCTTCTCATGCACTATCAGGGCTTGGGGAGGTGCTCAGATTCTGATGCAGTATTACCTTCATTATGTATCCATCTTCTTTTCTACAAGAGTTAGCAAAAATTGTGTGTCCCAGTCCCACCACATTGGAATTTAAGACTAGTGAAGAAGAGTTATTCATACATCTGTCTGTGAAATTCCTCCCCTGTGTGGCAACTTAAGAATATACCATGGTTGTCCAAAGGCTAGTCAAGTATTTTACAGCAATCAAACTCTGATGTGACAGAAAACTACTCCACACTCTGCAGATCAGTGTTATTCACAGGTATGCTGTTAAGAGTAGTGCTGATAGAGCAGTTTATTACTCCTGAGTTCACAAGAAATCTTCTTTGGTCCTATAAAAAGCAACAGTATCATGTTATCAGAAATACTGTTGACTATAACTGTATTAATTTGTCTTCTATATGTAGACAGTTCTCAGTTTTAGGACAGTCTCACAACCTGCAACCAGTTTAAAAAAATAATTTGCCTCCTACTTCCTATATCCTTCAAAGGCTTCTCTGGAAAACACAGGGACATTTGCTTGCCAGAAGTGTGTCTTTCATTAACAGTGTCTCTGAGCTGTACCTTCAACACCAAGCTATGAATTATAACCTGAACAGAAGTGGCTCAAACCTGAGTAAAAATGTTAAGAAAAATGCCTTTAGGGATGTAGCAGCTGCTGAGAAAGAGATTTAGCTATTGCTGTTCATGGGATTCCACTGCATTGTAACCCACTTTCAAAATAGAGCAAATGAATAGAATTAAACAAGAGGGAACAATAGGTCATATTAAAACACCATATGAAGACAGTTACAGCAGGGGAATTATATCAACTAACAATGCATCAGTCATCCATAGGCATTTGCAGCAGAAAAATTGAGTTGCCATGGAAGAAGCTGATGGGGTTCAAAGACTAAGGAAGTGAGAGTCTGACAGTGTGGGTACCTCTATTAAGAGTTATTGGTGGTCAAAAGATACATCAGGACTGAGGTGGGCCTGATCTAGCACCGCTTTGTTATTTACAAACCATTCTTTTGCTATCAGTGCTACCAAGGTCTATACGACACAACACATTTCCTGGACAGACAATGTTAAAGAATTCAGATTTACAGAGCTGAAAAAAATATCAGGAGAAAACACTGTTAGGAGAAGAAAAACTCAAAACAATTCTCTATATTGATGCTAAAGGCTTCTATTTCAAGGCTGCATCAGTGGTGCTGACCATTAACAAACCAATGCAAAGGAGAAGAATTTGCAGTAAGTCTGTTTTCCATATCTCTGTTTTCTTTGATATTTTTCCACTCCATAGGATGTTTTTGATTCGTTCCCCTAAGTAGGACTAATCACTGAGACAATTAAAGCATGTGACTTCTTCCCCAAAAATTGCACTGGATAGCTTTTGTTCCTTTAGCTGTGGTATTTCAACATACCAAGTTTGCTCATATAAAAACTAGGAGTATTTCTTTTGTCTTTTTACTGTAGATCCTCACATTGTATTTTCAGTGGGAATGCAAGCCATTTTGATTTATAAGCCCCTGACAAAAGTAATTAGACCTCTTTCTCTAAAGGTCAGTCATATGGAGCTAGCGCCCAGATGACACTGCCAAAGGTGCTTATCTTTGGGTGACCTAACAAGTTTCACTAAAAAAAAATCAAGTCGCTCAGCAAAGAAAACTGCCAGTATTAGTTGTTCAGTTTCTACTCCTCAGACACAAGTGATACCATTCCTCAAGTGCTTCCCAGCACAACAGAAAAACAGAGCAACTGGCTGAGGTGTAGCAAAGCAAGAAGCTGCTCTGGGGATGTGACGGAAGAGATGCTGGGAATGACTAGCCAACGCCACTGCAGATCAAGAAGCCATTTCAGTACCAAAAGGACATGTTAATTCTTGGAGTCTCTGATGCTCACGATTACAGATAGATGTTACCCCTTTCTGCTTTAGCTATCCTGACAGCACTACAGTGTTTTGTCCAACATGAAGCGACAAGTTACCCTTGAAGCTGAGGGTAAGTTCACAAGCAGTGCAACCAGAGGCTAGTTCAGAAGTTTTTTCTGCTACAAAGATTTATGTCAGTGTACGTTCCTTATGATTATAGCCAAACACTTCAGAAAGACAAACGAAAGCAATTGTGTCAGTTCCCCTCTTCTAAATCGTAATAACTGACTTGTCCAGGAAAATAGGGGAAGTTGCAGTACAGAGAAGTGCAATGGCATATGTTGAGCCCCCAGCTAGCTGGCTCTAACAGCTGGGACACACTGCTGCTTAGTGTGTTTTCTTCCTTTCCTAGGCACTTCACATCTGTTCCCCTGTGTCTTGAACACTAACATCCTGTTTCACATATTCAATCGGCATTTTTTGTCATAACTTATCTGCTTATTTGTTCTTCAGGGTGTTTAAGAATTTCAGTTTCCTGCCATGCATTTTGGAAAAAAAAAAAAAAAAATCTGACTTTTTTATTACTTTTACCTTAGGACTCTCTGCATGACTCAAGCCAAAGTACCACTCCCCTTAACCAGTTGCAACTTCAAGGAGTCCGTAAACCACTAAAGACCTTAAAAGTTCAAGTGAAAAGACCTAATGAATTTTAAGGACCAGCTTGCACCTAGGGAAATGCTCTTGCAGAAGGTGTAATTTGAAGGCATAATAACAACTTCTCTTTGCTTAGTTAAACTCTGGTATCCACTCCAACATCAGCCCCTAAGCCTTCCATATTTCAGTGGGTTTCAGAATGAATGAAAAAAAGGATGACAGCAATGACAGAGCAACAACAGGAAACAAATATCACTAGCCTTTTCAGATGTGGACAAGGCGAAAGAAGATGACAAGCTGGTCTCTATAGAGTAATTCATAAAGAGTCCATAGAAAGCCTTTATGTCACTCAAGTGTCACAGGGATGAGATGTGAATAAAAAATGCATGCCTTCACAAACTGGAAATGCTAAAAGTAAAGCAGGTGTCACATCTCTGGAAATAAATGCTCTGAACACTTCAGAGTGTCTGCTTATCTCTTTTCTTGAGATCATAGCTGGATGTATCTTGGAATACCTCAAGTTGAAAGGCCTATAAGGATCATTGAATCCAACTCCCTGCTCCTTGCAGGACTACCTAAATCTAAATCATATGACTGAGTGTTGTCCAGATGCTCCTTGAACTCTGACAGTCTTGGTGCCATGACCACTTCCTTGGGAAACCTGTTCCAGTGACCAACTACCCTCTCAGTGAAGAACCTTTTCCTAATGTCCAATATGAACTTCCCTGATGGAGCTTCATTCCATTTCCTTGTGTCCTATCACTGGTCATCAGGGAGAGGAGATCAACACCTCCCACTCCACTGTCCCCTTTGAGGAAGCTGTAGACTGCCATGAGGTCATCCCTCAGCCTTCTCTTCTCCAAGCTGAACAAATCAAATGACCTCAGCTGCTCCTCGTAAGTCTTGCTCTCAAAACCTTTCACCATCTTGGTCGCCCTCCTCCAGACATACTCTAGTAGTCTGATGTCTTCATTATACTGAGGTGCCCAAAACTGCATGCAGTGCTTGAGGTGAGGCTGCACCAGTGCAGTGCAAAGCACGACAATCTCCTCCCTCAACCAGCTAGCTATGCTGTGCTTGATGCATCCCAGGAGACGGTTGGACCTTTTGGCTGCCAGGGCACACTCTGGACTCATATTCAACTTGCCATCAACCCAGTCCCCCAGATCTCTTTCCACAGAGCTGCTCTCCAGCCTGTCGTCCGCCAATTTGTATGTATAACCAGGATTATGCCACCCCAGGTGGAGAATCCAGCACTTGCTCTTGTTGAATTTCACACTGTTGGTGATTGCCTGTAAGACCACTCTACCATCAAAGGAGTCCACAGCTCCACCTAGTTTAGCATCATCAGCAAATGTCCTTAATGTACATTCAATTTATAAAAACATTAAAGAGCACTGGCCCTAAAATTGAACTCTGGAGATCCCCACTGGTGAGTGGCTGCCAGCCTGGTGTAACCCCATTTACTATAACTCTTTAAGCCTGAACCATCAGCAAATTGCTCAATGTATTATGGACTCATCTAAATGTATGCTGGACTGAGAGACAGTATCAAAAGCTTTGCTAAAGCTGGCTTTCCTTGGTCAACTACATGAGCAACCTTGTCATAAAAGGAAATTAGTTTATTTAAGCAGGACATCCCTCTCATGAACCTGTGCTGGCTATGACCAATGACTGCATTGTCTCTCAAGTATTTTTCAATTACTCCCAAAATAACCTTCTCCATTCTTTTATCAAGCACCAAAGTGAGATTGACAGGCTTGTAACTACCAGGGTCTTCCTTCTTTCCCTTCTTGAAGATTGGGACAACCTTTGCCAGCTTACAGTCAACTGTGACCTCTTCAGACTCCCAAGATCATTGAAAAATAACGGAAAGAGGTCCCACAATGACATCGGTCAGCTCTTTCAGTACTCTGGGATGAATCCCACCAGGCCCCATAAATTTATGCACATCCAGCTGGAGCAGCAAGTTTCAAAAAATTTCAGAGCTGGTTGGGAATTTATCATCCCTCCAGTTAGAGCCTTCCTACACAGGGCTCAGGGGATCCCAGGGCCCATCCTCAGTGTTGAAGACAGAGGCAAAGAAGGCGTTAAAGGTCTCTGCTTTTTCTATGTCCCTATCTGTGAGGTGACCAACGGTTTGCTCTTAACATATTTTAAAAAGTCCTTTTTGTTGTCCTTCACAGTGCTGGCCAGCTTGAACTATAATTGGGCTTTGGCCATATGAATTTTCTCCCTATAATGGTGAACAGCATCTCATCTGAACACCTGCACAGACAGGCCTTGTCCCAGAGATCTCGGAGTGTATTATAATTCTGAGAGGATCAGAGAGTGTAAAAAGTCTCACTTTCAAATCTTCAAGTGATATTTTCCTCTAATAGAATGTGATTGTATCATCTCTAGCTTGTTGTAGAGATAGTAGACTGAGCCCCTTGCAACCCTTGTTTCCGGCCCTTCAGCTGGGTTTGTACTTCTCTGAAATCTCTCCTATTGTCTAATTTTCTAGTGTTCATACAAAAACTAGATGTGTGAAAGATGAAACTCCATGAGCTTTATATATAAGGAGCCCCAAGATACCAGTAGATTTTCCAAAGAACATCCTTTTAGTTTCTGCACCAGAGCAGGCTCTAGCGTTTTGTCAGTGTTCACAACCTGCTGTTTCCAGACTACTGCATATCCTGGTCTTCTGTCAAAGGGTGTAGTCCTTGTTTCAAAAGCTATGACTTGAACCTGACTGTATAAAAATGCATATTGTTTAGTTGCATCCAACTTACCAACATACCAAGGCCATGCTATACTAATAATATCTTCTTGTCCTTAACAGTCTGTAATGTTTTTATGGCTTCTTCCAGATGACTATGTCAGAATACCAAGCCAATAAACAGCTACTGTCTGATTTTACAAAGCCTGGCATCCTTCTTCATATTAATTTCTAAAATATTTTGATCTCAAACCTTCTGGTCCACAGTATTTAGGCAATAGAGACTGCATGGGTACAAAAGTATAACTAATACCATCTTCCTTCAAACCAAACCACATTCTTATCAGCATTTCCAGTATCATCCCTGTGTAAAAATTGCCTAGATACATTTGGCCATTTTTCTCTCAATTTGAAACTCCACTGCAAAATATTTTAAAACCTAAGCAGACTAATGCACCTGTATGTGCAATTGTGACTTGCTGACACAGACACAGATAATGGTGTTATATTGCAAAGGGCCAATTCAAATTCCATGATAACAATGATAGCATTGTATAAATGCTTCCCACCCCAGATTCACCCACCAACACAGCCTTAGAGTAAACAGTGAATGAAACGCCATTGACAAGTAAACACACACATCTCTATCACCAAAGCAACTTCAAAATACCAAAGTCCTTACTGGGGAGGATAAAGACCAGTAAATCACAGCCTGCCTACTTTTAGCTTACTAAAGCAAAAATGTCTTTCTGACCTACATTTAAGGAAAGAAATGCAATATGCTACACTAAAGCAAGCACTATCCACAAAGCAAAAAGAACAAACTAAGATACTTTATTTTTCTTAAGAACAAGATCAAAATTATAGACCTATGAGAGAACAACAGCCTGGCACAAAATATAAGAAAGGAAACTAGAATACATTTCAGGACAATGGACCAAAAATCAATTTGAAAATTGCATCCTGAAAGAAAGAAGAAAATAAAAAATTGCAGTGTTTACCTTGAGCTACAGAAAAACTGTCTTACATATAAAGAGAAACCAAGCTCCCCAAACATCTGCCTACGTACCTATCCTAGTTATCAATTAATATTATTCTATTGCATAAATAGATGCTCTACATCTGGTGTTTCTACTTCTATATGCACATTTCAGTGTTTCAGAAAATACATCATATTTTAAAAAGATGGTATTGTTTGCCTATGTTTTGCCTGTGTTAAATAACGTGGGGCAGCTAAACTTTTTTCCGTGCAGTCTTCTGCATAGTTCTTTGTATGTTACATGGATTGTTGTAATTATCTGCTAGCTAGGTTACTGAACATTATATGACAAAAACTGAAAACTTTGCAATAAATATTGGGAAAAAAAAAAAAAAAAAAAGTTGTTTAAAGCTTCAATGTTTTGCCATTGGAAAAACATGGAAAAAAAATCTGAAATGTGACTCTAAATATGGGAACATGATCCTTGCTGTAAGAGCCATGCTGAGAAAAACAAAAGTGAAAAGTAGTGGAGACACATCATCACTTTAAAGTTCATCTGCCATTAAACCACTATGGCAGATTAATTTCTTAAGAGACTGGAAAACTAGAAAGCTTTAATTAAGAGAGGCAAAAGGTGGTCACACATTGGAGCATGGTCAGGAGAGGCCTTCTTAGTGTCCAGAGTAATGTCTAAAAGTTAGATTAATTTCAAAGGTATTTATGAAATCAGTGCCACAATACATCAGTCAATAGTTATTCTGTATTACTAACACAAATATTGAACTTCTTGAGAGATGCAGAAATAGCAAATGCCTCTGAACAATAGAAGTTTAAAACCAGTATTGTCTTTTTATCGGTACCTTTTTACTTTTATAAATGTCTACTAAAGTAACTATCTTATAATGTCAGTTTATGAAGCAATGGCAACTCTGAGGTATGTAAAAAAAAAAATACTTCTGAACCCCCAGTAACAGTGAGATTAAAAGATGACACCAGATTTTTTGATCTGAGAGGTCTCCTGGGACCCAGAGTCAGAAAACCATGTGCAGTTAAGGCAGCATTATACCATGAATATAGCTTTCCATGCATATTTAACTCTCTAAGTCAATGCATCTAATCAGAATCATTAGTATTCAAAATCACTACTGCAAATCACCAGCAGTATTGATCCTGCCTGTGCCTACAACGATATATTCATCATTCCACGTCTGGCCAACATTTTCAGAAGCAAGTACAAAATCAGCCTCCTAGAACAGGAATAACACATGAAAAGAGGTCAGAATTGAAAATGACGATCATGGCAAGTTGCAGTTAAAAATCTGAAGAAGGTTTAAATTTAATTTGCATTTCTAAATGGACTGCTTCTATTCCCTTGGCTCCCTTGTCTTCTGAAGACATATCTGAATACAAACCTAACTGAATGTTTCTCTTGACCTTCATAACTTGTCAATAAAGTAAGACATTTTCACAGACATAGCAGAACATCCCATCCAGCCAAAAGAAATCCCAAGTAAATTAAAGGATTGAAAATCTGGCTCCAAACCAGAGACTAAACCCTCATTTACCACAATTGGACAAAAACTCAATCCAGCTGAACAGAGATACGCAACTCCACAACATCCATCAAGCCACTGCATGCTTTTTCTATGTAAGGGGAAGAAAGAAGTGTTAAGACACCCATTTAGGTTTTATGTGGTTTCTGGTGTTAGTGAAGGTATATCCACAATTGGTGAGGGGTAAGCAAGAAGTTGTTTTTGTCTCCTACAAGGTCCTTCATGACACAGCAAGTCTTGCTGAAGAAAAAAAAAAAAAAAAGTGTCACAAGTCCAGCACCAGCTACTCACCAGAAACCTACATAAATCACACAACGCAGAAACCTACATAAATCACACAACGCATTGTAGCAATAAATTACCTAAAAGTCAGGATGCTCATAATTAGTTTATGGTGCACACCCAGTGGACGTGCAGACCATTCCTGGTTTTCATTCTTTTAGGAAAAAAAAAGGTACATTTTCAAAGACACCTAAGAATTACTAGGCCTGTTTCTCCTACAACTTCTTAACAGGAAACTGGACAAACTAAAAAGATCCAAATATCCAGATATCCATATTTGTCATAAATAAGCAAATGACCAATGCTGAAATGACCAATGCTGAACTTCTCCTCTCAGCCAGTGATGAACGGAGACCGGATCCTGCCAAAGGTCCCCAAGGGCCCTGCCTCACTGCTGGCTGAAGCAGCTGTGGCAAAGCTTTTGATTTCAGCACTGTAGATCAAACAACAGTCACCGCAGCGTTAATCTCCACCATCTCCAGGAAAGCATTTGTTGAAAACTAGCAATAATGTGATATCGCTATTATTCTTCCACCACCAGCAGAAATAAGCACATCATGAAAAAATGCCTATTCAACAGCACAGTCCCTCTCTGCATAGCTTGCTAACCCCAACTCAAAAACACTGGCAAAAGGTGCCAGTAATGCAAAAACAGGCCCAAAGGGGTCAGTAGAAACTGCAGATGTTTCACTTTCACACACAAATTGGAAGAAGCCACCTACCTCTAAGATGAAGGAAACAACATGCACCAGTAAGAAACTCAGGAACCACAAGGTTTATTTTATACCAATTATTTGTTCCTGGAGTATCCAGTATTGGATTCTTAAGCACCAATGCTTGAGAGAAGCTGGCCATAAAACTCTATACTTCAAAATAATTCATGAAAAAAAATCACTATAAACATAAATACACTTTTAAAAAACAGTACTGAAAAATTCTAACTGCCAGCTGATTCTCTGAAAATGTGTTTGATGGCAGAGGTGTTCACCAATGGAAGGAATCAAAATGTATTTGCTCTCTAGGGGTGGTATGTTTCCATGGTTATACATCTTCCAATATAGGAGGAGTAGAGTAAAGTTAACTGTTCGCCATCAGCCTTGTACAGTGAACTGGCAAACATGAAAACTGAGAAGAAAGAAGAGTCACTATGTATGAGGCCTGCCCTTACAAGAAAGACCAAATGTTTTGGACAGCTGTACCAAGACATAATTGAGCTCCTATTCACCTGTTATGAATCAGCTTCCCTCCCTCTGCTTGGCTCCCAAATGCTCTTTCACACAAAGAAAGTGTGTACATGCAGAAAACTGCTAAAAAATTGACAACTGTTCTTGTCAGAAAGCAGGTGGATTATAAATGAATTTTGACTGTTGCCATAAAAGACTTGATAGCATGATGAAAAAGAAAGATGCAGTACTGTGTAGAAATTAGGGCTTTTTGAATGTTCCTTTTTGAAATTCTGTGTTTAAAAGGTCAGTATAAGGGAAATATTTTCAGAATATTATAGAAAATACATGGTCTAATTTATATTGAAGATTTCACATTTTTATTTCATCAGGAATTTAGCTTGGCTTGGTGTATGCAGAAAAGCAAACATGTCTTTGTCAGAGTATGACATTTTCAGATGTTCCTTACATGTCCCTGAAGTGGCTCATTCTCCCTGCAAGTAAGAAAATTCCTTTGAAACAGAGGTACCATAGCATCCCACAGATGCAATGCTTCCCAAATTCCCTCTGACTCACCTGCTGATGATCTCCTGCATAGACATGCATGATGAGAGGCCGGCAGCTTGTACAGTTTCAACTTTCCCTTTTATTTCCTCAGAGCACGGATAAAATTTTCAAGACAGCACATTTAAGTTTTTCTGAATCATAAATTGCTACTCAGAGACATTAGCTTGGATGCTGGTTTTGGAGCAACTTGTGGTTATAAGTTGCTACCTTTTCCCAATAGCTAGAGGACCATCACATGCTGAGTTAGCTATTAGCTAAAGTTAGCTAATAGTCTCATTTCAAATCTAAAACTTTGTTAAGTCAGAAGAGACTTTACAGTAGTTGAACATCTATAGTTTTAGTTAAAACTTGGTGAAGACATATCATGCAAGCACGCTTAAAATGCTCATTAATGAGCTCATGCATTAGGTGCTAAATTAAGCTTCAGGGAAATGTTGCTTGTCTATACAGCAACAGATTTGTCTTCCACAGTGTGCTCTCTCCATTGATAAATTGATACACCAGTTTACTGAACTATTTTAAGAATGAAAGTGCTGGTGTGCATGACTCACATTTTATTAAGGTAATGACCATGATGCATTCTATTTAGATACACATCTCATTGCTGAAGATGATCTTGGCATGAGAGCAGCAATATACCTATGCTATTCCAGAGCATTACACAATCATAGAACAGGTATCTACTGTAGACAAAAGAAATGCTTGCAATCAAATAAATAATTACAACTGCTACCAGAATACAATCAAAGCACACTACTAATAAGCACTAGAGTGCAACCCTTATGAAAATTATAGATACGCACATGTCTACATATAGAAATGAGGGGAATGGTTTCCAGGTTGTCTGAAAACAATTATTTAATCCATGTTTCTTGATTTCCTTTCCCCTGCAAAGACTTAAATCATCCCATTTCATATTTTGATGTATTACAAATTGCATCTTGCAAAGGAGATACTCTGATGTGATTAATCACCAATAGTACTTTGGAAGAAAGCTATCCATACTGGCAATTGTTGCTGCTGATGGCAATGCACATGGAAGCACCTAGGCAGTGAGACTGACTCATGAGAAAAACAGGCAAGTTCTGCTCACCTTCCTCACACAAGTCATCCCAGTCAAAATTGAATATATAGAGTGTGTGTGTGCATGAAGAAGGGAAGGTCATGCAACCTTGTTATTTCTGGCATGTAAATTGAAACAGTGCTAAATTTAGGGGTGTGTAGGAGGTGGGGGGAAGTCATGGACTCTCCTGTCAATGCAAAATCCTTGTCACAGCAGACTCTACAAGCACAAGATACAACGTCAAAACTCCCATCTGCTTCAAGGGCACAGGATTGGGCCCCAGACAAGCAGGAAAGGTAATGCTGCACTTTGAAAGAGCCCTTTAGCACCTCAAAAATTTGGCTGTTAGGATGAGTCTGTCTGTCTTAGAAAGGAATGACTGACAGGCAGGCTGGGGAAGCTGCAAAATCTGGCCTGCAGAAGCCGGGTAGGAACACTAACCTCTGAGCTGGCAGACAGAGCTAGTGACAGGCAGCTAAAATCCTGCAAGCAAAAGGAAAAAAAGAGACCCACACAAACAATTGAAGCAGCTGTTGAGGCAGCAACACAGATGAAATCCCAAAAGGGTCACCCAGGCTTCATGTTCCATCAGGATCAATGTCCAGACCTTCAGCAGTGTGCTTATCCCAAGAAGAAGTACTATCAAAGAAACACGAAGAAATAATTTCAGAGATTCCTAATGCGTTGATTGCTTTGAGATTACAAAAACTGAACCCTCTTGTAAACATGGAAAATAACAGTATTCTGAAAATATGCCTCTACACTGCATATGCCTGCTTTACGTGGGCAGATTTCATATAAATATGTATCTTGAACACATAAAGATATATAAAATCTGTTCCTGCTGGTATCATACTCTAAACATAGGGTTTATATAGTTTAAATAAGTATATGTGAGAATGAAAGAGAAATATATTCGGCCTGTACAGCTTCAATTCAACAAAGCATGCAGGGCACGCAAATTCTAAATAAGTATTTCCAGATAGTGCCACATCATTTCTTTTAAAGAGATACATTAATCAGTCTTAGCTAGCCTCAAATTGATGTTTATAGATAAAACCATTTAAAATGCCCTATTGATGGTGTTTATTTTCAGTAGTGCTGGTAAAAGATACAAACCACAAGTACAAAGGAGAGTCAAGTATTTAAAGAAGGTTTCAGGTTTGCTCCTTCTCCCGAATTTCCGCACAGTTGTGAAAGCAACAGGGGAAACCATGTCGTTATTCAAAAAGTAAGCTGACAACATGTTTAAGTTTAGAATAAGCTTTCTTATTCCATCCCTGTCCACTTGATTAGAAACATCTGTACATCAGGGAGAAACACGACACTTTAGACAGGGTTGCTAACCAAACCAAAATGATTTAACACATGAATCCAGGGGCTGGATTGCTACAGAGGAGGCCTGTAACATCTCCCAGAATTGCCTTTATGAAAGCTACTGAATAAAGACAAAAATAGACTCCTTGGTGCAGGCAAACAGCAAGTCAACTATTTTTAACTTGGGTCTTCAAATGCGTTTTAAAGTTGCTTACATTTAGGAGCAATCCCTTAAGAATCTACAGGCAGTTTGACTTGATAAGCAGGCATGAAAATGCTTTTCACATATTCTGCATATCACATGCATATTATAGAAAAATAAAATTTAATTTCTCATTAGATTAAACAGATTGTAGGCACCCTGGTGAGTACATTTATACAGATTTTCGTTAGTACAAACATATTTTTGCAAAGCAAATTTGTGCCTACATGAACACAATTAAGCTGTTACTAGTCTTCTAATACTGCTTTGTGGCAACCTCAAGAAATGAAAAAACAGTTAAGAGTGCCTGCCTGTGGTCAACACACACACCCCTTGGCTTGCCAACTGGTCATATCTTCAACTGCATCAGGAAATGGCCAACTATAAAACTAGCAGCCATGACTGCAAAGCTGGCCCATTCAAATACAGTGGATACTTAACTTCTGCCTGTTACAACTGCTGCTTGAAGAGAGTGAAATACATTGCGAACAGGGATGGGGTGCTTGTAATAAGAACATCTGGGCTGCACGGCAAGCCTGACTGAACAAATACACAGCTATTCCTTCTATCAGAGTCCACTTCTACCAGCTGTGGGCCAGTGCTCTTACAGCCCTTCTGCAGCTGCAGCGTTGGGAAGCCTTTTACAGCCCTGCAGAACTTACGGGAGGATACCGGGGTCCAGCATGAGCAACAGGTAGCCTTAGGTTGAGTGCCCCACTTTGTCTTCTACACAGCGGTGAGGAAAGCCAGCTGAATGCCAAAAGATAATCTCTGCTGAGGCTTTATCTCCAAATCAATCTGCTTCTATGGGTGCCCATGCAGATGATGTATATTTCCTCTCATTAGTCATATGAGCAGTTCAGCATAGAAACCCCTCAGATTATTTGCATAATTAATCATGCCAGCAGAAGACCTACAAACCTAAGCCTTCATGAATGACAGCTCTGCCTTCAAAACAGTGGAGAAAATTTATGTCCACAGTGAGGTCTGTTTAAAGTCAACAGAAGCACTTAAATGAGCAGATGAAACAGGGAAGGAAAAGTTATGAATGTGAAGCAGCTCATCACTTTCTTGAATTGCTCTTTTTTATCTCCCACAATCTCAAGAGAAGCAACCAACACCTCAGTGGGTACAGAAGCAACATTTTCTTCAAAATGAACTCAAGCAAATCTACCTATTCTCATATCAGAAACAAATTTATAAATTGGTCTAGTACCCTTAATCAGAAAAGCAGAAGCCACAGTCAACAACTGTGAGATAGGATTTGCAAGCTGGGACATACCAGCAAGTGAAATACACATTCCACTGAACCACAAGGCAGTTTGGGTAGGCACTGAACACAGTCTATCTTTTACTAGCTGTGATGCTGCAACCCAAGATTCTCACAGAGTCCCATTTAGACAGGCCCGAATGCCTGTGCCAGCTTTCATTCTGTAGACAGAACACTCACCTCTAGAAATTGGCTTTGCCGGCTTCTGTGCAGCAGAGGAATCATCCTTGCCCACAGCTAACCTGTCTGATGGATGATACAATAGCCTCATGATCACTCAGTTTAACTCCTCTCAGCCTTTGGTAATGCCTGTGGTAAACATACCGATTACCTTTTAAACAGGCAGAATCTTTTCAGCTTCAGAAAGAAAAAAAAAACCACAACACATTCTTCCAAGTGCCATACATTTACAGCAAAATGCCTGCAGAGTTCAGTTCCCACTAAAGTCCAAGTGAGCATCTAGAGGCTAAGACGTGTGGATAACTGAATGCAAAAGCATGGCTTCCTCACACCTACACACAGAGAGAGCAGCTCAAAGAAATGATTTTTTAAAAAAGATTCAAAGATTAACACAATACCAATAAATGCAAGAGTGCACTTCATTATTTATGCAAATGAAGAACATTTGTTGTAAGAAATGCTGCCAAATAACAAAGGAGGATAATGTTTAGCTGCTACAGGAGACAGAAGATGAACATTGGCTGCAACGAGGAAAAGCTTGAAAATAAGTGTATAGTTATTTCTTTTACATTCAGAGAACTTTCTACAATACGAATTGCATTTACTCCTAGGAGTAAGGGCATATTGTTCATCAACTATCAGCATTAGTCACAATGTGTCTTGAGACTAAGAAGATGTAAGAATAATGCAGCTAGGCTTCAGCTGACCTCACTTTCACTTAAGCGAATACACAGCAAAACCAGAGTCTATGTTTTCATTTGCACAACTGCAGGGTGCCACGGAGCTACTTTATCTTGTCTGTTGCAAGCAGATGTTGAGCGCATATTGGCTCGAAATGCCAGCTGAAATCCCCGGCCAGTTCTGGATGGCTACCCCTAGCTGCGTCTGTGTCACCCGGTGTTTAGCCGATTACTCATGGTCTCATCCGCCGGCCTCTTTCTGCGATGAGCGGATCACAGACCCTGTGGGCGGACCGAGCGAGGCTCGGCCAGATATTGTCATTGCGAGCCCAGCGACCA
>JMFS01114370.1:0-14163 GCA_000699545.1 Podiceps cristatus
GTTTCGTCATTCCTGTGGGGGATGAAGGACATGGATACTCCGTCTGGGGATATTGATTGGGGAGGACACAAACAGGAGCTCGGATGCCTTTTCATTAACAGAGAAGCTCATGATTTGGCGATTCATAGGGGAAAAGCTGCCTTGCTACCTTTGGTAGTCGTCTGCATCGCCGACAGAGCCATCTGAAGTGACCTCGTCAAATTAGCAAAAGCCCAGAGCGCGAAACAGCAGGTAACTCGCTGGCAAACGAGAGAGGTGAGTTTAGCAAGGAATAAATCTCCCTATACAGGCGCACACCGTGTTTCATCCTCACCAAGCGCAATTTCTAGGGGCTCTTTTTAGGACAGTAGTTCAGTGCTTAATTTCTGGTCTGCTCCTCCCACTCCTTGGTGAAAGAGCCCAGGAAGCCCGACTCCGACTTTCTAACAGACAAGAAACCAAAATCCTGCTCCCCTTTTTTTTTTTTCTTCCTACAGAGTACAAACGCAAAATTAAGACACAAAGCCTTAGAGCAACCCTTCTCAGGATCAACAGGAGAAGCCGAAAGGAAACTGCCTAACCGCTGGGGAACCGCAATGCTGTAGCAGAGCGCAGTTGCTCCCCAATTTGCTTGCAAGCCGCACGCGCAGCAACGCACATGCAAACGTGAACCGAGCTCTCGGGAAGCGTAAGAAATGGGCTCAGCTGCAGGATTACAGGCCTCGAGAGACTGTTAATGGGCTACAGAGACTGTCACCTGCAGGCTACTGTTCGGCTCAAATTCACACTGGCTGAAAGTTTTCACCAGATGACGACTTGCTGGTGGTCTGTCTGGAATAAGCTGGTGCCTCCCTGCCTTAAAAAAATCACTCTTCTAATTCACACTAACTTTGTTATTGTGTCTGGTTCATGCTTTCTTTTTACCTGCATTGGGATTTTTTTTTTTTTTTTAAACATTTCATGCCTTTCTAGTGAATTCAAAAAAATTGGCGTGGCGAGGTCACTTTTGGAAGCAATGCCATTTGACTCTGCTCGATAAAGCCAATGCCCTGTGCATTCAAAAGCACCGCTCTCGATGCTGCTACAAGAAAAAGTATGTGAAAGCTTTTGTCCTCCCTGTTCAGAAACAGCTGGGGTTTGCCACTGGATGTGTAACGCGTTACCCGTCACGTGGTAAAACTCTACACAAGGCAAAGCAGAGCAGCTTTACAAGAGTGTGGCTGAGCATCTTTCCCCACCTTGCCAAAGGGGGAATTATAATTTGATATTAACATGTCCACAGGGATTTGTAGCTTTTCCATTAAAGTGTTCCACATGAACAATATATTTCATGCTCTCTATGTTTTTAACAGACTTTCGTGATGGAACCGCCCTCTTCTCCTTGGAGCTAATGGAAGATTCACTGTTTAGATCAATTACATTCACTACATCCTTAAATATAAACATGTATCAGACCACGTTGCTTCCCAGCACCTCCCTCTGTAATACAGTCATTTATGAAGACATCTAAGTAACACGTTAGAGCGGGACTGAAACATTTTTCCTAAAAGACTTCTAATTATTTGCACTTAACTCACTGGTGTGACTCCAGTTTCGTTTCATTATACCTGTGCAAAACTAAAGTGCCACTGGAGGTAAATCAGGCCCAAGACTTTTAAAGTCCCATCCTTGTTTCATGAGGGATTAATTAAGGTACCTGGGGAGCACCAGGTGCTCAATCCCTTCCTTTTTCTTAACCCTAATTAAAGAAAATCTTTTAGCTAAAAGCAGAACTTCTTTGATGTGGGTTACTCATACCCTCCTCCCTCCCCCAGAAAACGTACAGTGTTAAGCACGTAAATCATACTGAACATTACCAACCTAAAGGGAAGTGACAGATGACTCTGACTGCCATTAAATGTTTATTGCATCCCTGCCACGTAATGCAATTAGACGGCAAGGAACATGTAATGTGTATTGCTCTGGTGGGAGAATGGAAAAATTATTGGATTTTCTCTCTTAATCTATTTATATCTTGCAGTGGGGGCATTAGGTAGATTAAGCTGGGGACAGTGCCCCCATTCAGTATGCTAAGTACTGTTTGTCACTCATTGCATTATATGGCAATAACAGCTGTAGGAGTCCCGCACGTTGCGGTAATACTGAATCAGAGGGAAAATGGCTGAAGAAGCCTTCTGCTAGCAAGGTAATCTCTTAGTACCTGCTCCTAAATGCTTCTCTCAAATAAGGGGCAAAATCCCTTAAAAAAAAACAAAAAAACCCAAAAAAAACCAACAACAACAACAAAACAACAAAACACACAGAACAAAACAAACAAACAAAAAAACCCAACCACCTCCATCCCCCCAAAAAAAACCCCACAACACTAACTCCGGTTATTTATTTATTTCTAGGGACTGGTGCTACGAGAGTATCAACCTGTGTGATGCGTTGCTTTAATAAAACACCACTGCGCTGCTTCAACCGTGCTTTATACACAGGTAGCTCTTCAGCCTCTGCTGAGGCTGAAAGCTTCAAAGCTTCAAGACCTCGGCTTCAGGGCAGCGCCTGGAGGTCAGCAAGGTAAAAAGGATCTTCACATTAAAGTGGGGATACGAAGCCATTAGAGGGTACAAGTACAAAATAACAAATGAACGGACAAGCGGGCAGGATTCAACACACTGTTCCAGCTTGGCTATTGATGCACGCCCTTCGTCATTTAAAAATTATACCTCGTTACTTCTGCAAACTCCAGCACAGACCCTGTATTTTTCTCAAGCACTTCTAACGTTGAATTTGCAGCCCGGCTTCTGCAGCAGGCTCTGTTGGGGCTGAGGGGGGCTTACATGGCTACGGCTTCAGCCACACTGTAGCCCTGGGACCAGGTCCTGCTCTGTGGTGGTCCCATCCCTGCTGTCTCAAAGGCTGGGTATGGATCTCTCAGCAGGTGGGGTTTCCAAAAGTTAATTAATCCTTTGAACATCTGATCTCAAAACTGTCCTCCCAATTTTGCTAATTCAGGCTTCCTCGGCAGACTTCTAAGGTTTCCTGACTCGAACCTAGCGATGGTTGCTAATGACAAGCTAAGTGGCCAGCTGCGGCTCCTTCATACAACCTCCCGTGATTGCTGCTCCAACATCCTTCTCCTCCAGCCCCTGCGTTCGTTCCTCGGAGGCAACGGATAGGTGACCCTAGAAACCAACGGCCTTTGTTCAGGCACAGATAGGTTTAACGTGGTCAGGAGCAACGCGCGGCTTCTCTGAGCCACCCTACTGATGCAGTTAACACTCTACACTGCAGCAGCACCAATACAAGCGTGTCTTTCTCAGAGGCTTAACTCAGCACTGGCCGTAGCCTGGCACACCGCCCGGCGCCTACGTGCTTTTCCTGAGCCCGTGTCGCCTCACTTCTGCTCTGCCTGCGCAGGAGCGCGTCTGGGATTCCTGAAGCCCCGTTCCACGGCTCTTTGTGCTGCAATAAGCTCTGCTGTGGTTTCCTAGAAAACTGCGGGAGGATGTAGCCATCCGCCTGGGCTCATGGCAGAAGGCACTGGAAGAGTCCTTCTCCTTACACCACAGCCTCCATCCTCTATAAACACGTACCAAGGGAAATGAAACTGAACCCCCATGCAAAGCCGTGGCTGCCAAACCAGCGTCAGTACAAACAGCATAACGTGTCTCGTTAGCTGCTTCGAACAGCTTTATCTTCACTCCTGCCACTCTCTAGCCTCTTCGCCTCCCCCAGCCCCTCGCGCAAGTCACCGTGCTGCAGTCACAGCCACGACTAGCACCCGGCAGCCTGGAATCTTCTCGACAGGGTGTGCGGCTTTGCATTTGGTGACGGAGAATTTGCAGCCCTGCTAGCACTGAATGTGGCGGCAGCTCACAGGCGGAAGGACTCAAGCTGCCGCTCTCACTGATCGCCGATGCTTGGGGTAACACTTTGAGCTGCTGCCACCTCCTTCGGTACAAAAAGCCAAGCAGCAGAGAAAAGTCTATGCAAAGAAAGTTGCGTCTCACTTCATCTCTGTCAGGTGGGCTGGCAGCACTGCGTTACTCTTCTTGTGGCTGCCATGTGTGATATTTCGGGGGGATTAAAGACACGCCACTTTAGTAACAGATCTAGGCCAGAAACTCAGAAAACAATGATGGCTATTCTGAACTCACCGCTTGGCTTGAGGAATTTGAGAGCCATGACTAGACTGAGCTTCAACTCAAATCTCATTTCTGCATTAACAAACTAACAGGAGCAAAGACCTTCCATGGAGCCTTCTGCACCTCTCCGAGATTAAAGGATCGTAAGGGTGGAAATCTCCTCTCCCAGCGGCGGGCAATTACCAGGTGAGACCAAGTACCCAGCAAAGTCTGAACCATTCTGCTGCTTTCTGAGGGCTTTGTAGCAATTCAATTTTCACACCTCTTCCTTTGTCAGGCAAAATATTTGAATTGCTCTGTCTGATGATGGGATATATATTCACAGCAAAAAATCTCAGTCCTTCCCACAGTGTTATTTTTACGTTGAGCATAGGAACGCTAAAAGTTTCTGACTGACACCTTTTCATTAAAGGGAGAAAAAACGGCACACATCTATCAAATCTCTAGATGTAATAATGTAATATGATTATTGCTAAAAATAAGATCAATTTATGGTACAAAAATCAATTCTAGCAATTTCGACTGCTAGATATATTGCTTTTATGTCCTTTTGTGTACAGTACTTCAAATAACTGAAAACTGACACTCAAAAAGTTCTCATATGAACAGCTCGGCTTTTCAAGATACTAATGTAAAGAAGTAGTATTTTCTCAAGCTGTTAAAGCGGACCAAATGGAGCCCCCTTGGAAAAGACTGCAAAGTAAAGTCAGTAGAGCTTCAGTTGTTTACACTCAAGCAGAAGCTCTCCATGCAGCTTCTGCTTCCTCGGACTCCTTGTATTTTCTAGGGCTAAAGTAATTTGATGGCAGATAACTAATCTGTAAGCTAAGGATTTATTTTTGTGAATTAAGACAAAGGAAACTCATTCTGTCTGCCTCTCAAATTTGGGAGATTAATAGTATTATGACGGGAAGGTTTTATTACTACATGTAAATCAGGCTTGGAAAGCCAAAGAGTGGAACAATACTTCATCCTCCCGCGGAGTTAGTTGAACACCACTTCAGGAACTGGCAAGTCATTGCATTTTGATATTTTTTTGCTACTGCACAGCATCTGCAAACCAGTCATGCTATCTGATAATCTTTTTAGTATTTGGTAATATGGTACTAAAGGCACAAGTGAACAAAAGGCAACCAGGGAATTATTTGTGAATTACACAATATTGGTATTCAGTAATTAAGCCTTAGAATTAGTTGGGAGAGAAGAGTATTAGACTTCAAAATTGCTCTACTGAGTACAATATTTGCCTTCAATGTCAAACACATTTATTCAACTGAATCACGCAGATCGGTTTCCAAGCTTTGAGACTTTATGCCTACCGAAGGGCTTGAAAATGACTGACTCCAGCTGAAGACGAATGCGTTTACCGTAACACCCACAGCTGAATCCCAACCCCCCTTCGTTCCCCAACTTCAGCACCCAGGCAGGACCACAAGAATTGAATCCCTAGGCTTTATGTACAGGAACATCCTGGTTTATATAATCTCACGTAAGAAATACTCGTTGCCCTGGCTCCTTGTTTGACAGGAGGCTTCTGTAGGTAAATGTTTACTACGCATTTAACCTTGTTTCTACTGAAGCCAGTTTATAAAAATCCCACTAACTTCATGTAGAGCTGTCAGCCAGTAAATGTTTGTTACAGACTGCTAAAATGGAGTGATATATATCTTATAAAGGAGGTATCCATTAGAGCATAGATTTAACTGAAAATGAAAGAAATTATGGGCAACCAAGAGAGGAATTTCATTATGAAACTGATGCAAGGGACTATAAAACATCTGGAAGATGTTAGCGACTGCATTGGCTGTAATCACAGAGCATGCTATCTACGCTCTGAGAGCTCATTCTCTTTGACTTAAAGGGGAAAGAGAAAGGCAAGTGAGATAGCGGGTGAGTTGTTACTCAGCGTAAGCTGGCACTCATGCAAGCACTGATAAAATTCCAGAGGCAGGCTCTGGCTGTGCTAGTTCTCCGAAGGGGAGACAGGCAGCCTAAGCCCCTTTCCGCCAGCTCTGAGTGTCACCACTGACAGCCACTCAAGAAATACTCAAGTTTTATGTGAAGTCTCACAGATTTTACTGGCTTAAATTTTTGTTTCCTCCCCTAGATTTTAAATGCTCAGACATTTTTCTCTAAACAAGTATTTGCCGTTATAAAAGTATAGCGTACATTCAGGTAAAATGCCTAGCATGGTGGTAGAGGCGGAATGCGGTGGAAGAAACCATTACAACAGGAGCAGGAGAGCACCTTAAGGTCTTTCAGTTGCTTTTGTCTCTTCTCCTCCGATCTTCTCCCGTGCCCTCAAGGGTACAAACTCAAGGGAGCTACAAACCGGCACTCCCCGTCCAGTTCTGAAAGAGAAACTGTGCTCTGCCATTGAAATGGATGTTTTGGTGTTGGGGTTTTTTAAAAGTGGAAGTGGATCGTGAAAAAAGACCTGTACAGGGCTGGTGCACTTGTAACTTCACGTCGGCGTTCCCTGAATGCAGCAGGTAAGGTGCCGTCCCTGCCGACCGTCACGGAGGTCTTTCCACTGGCTGCGTGGAGTTTGACCCCTGCCGAGCCCTTCCCCTCCTCGTGCCATCATCCCTGCTTCACAAAACTTCTCAACTCCACCTGTGCCACGCTACTGATGTTCTTTTTAACTTGTTTCCTAAGAAAAATCAGCCTTTTATGTTCAGTGTAAGTCAAAGACAACAGAGCTGTTCAGATTTATGTTTCCCGAAACCCAGTAACTTGAACGTGCATTTCGAAATAACCACAGTAATTCTGACTGGCACTGAAAAATGGCAACAAGAAGATAAAATAGTGGCAAAAAATGAATTACCATCTCCTTCTTTACAAGTTATATACTGCCTTATTTCTTTCTTATTTTTATTTACAAGCTGATCTGAATATTATTCAGCTATGTTTGCTGCTTGCCAGTATTCACAGAATTATTTCACGGAAAGTTTTTATGTACACTTTACTCCCAAACTCTTTGTGTTGGCAATATACCATTTCACCTGGCAAGGCATAGAAGATATTAAGAGCTAGTCCTGCTCCCTAGCGCTAGGAAATAGTAAATCATAAGTATGCTGCTGACGCCCCTCTGATATGCAATACATTTTTAATACAGATTTTCAGACAAATGATCAATCACACCACAACTCACCACACTTTAAGGATTTGCAAATAATTTCAATACTACCTTATCCAGATGCTGAAAAACAGTGGTGAGGATGACCGAAAGAGTCACAGAAATTAAAACTAGTGACATACTGACAAATATGTTAATCTGCATTAACACTTCTGTTTGCTCTGGGAGATAAAAAGCATTACAACTAATGACAGCAACCACCTTATCGACAACGTCCAGGGAAGCAACAAAATATTTGGTTAGCTGTTGGAACAGCTTCTGAAAATAGTCTGCAGAATTCAGCCAGAAACTTTTAAAAAATGGTTGCTGGGGGTGGGTTTTTTAGCAAGATAGGCTGGTCTCCTGACTTGCAGGACCACCACCAGAGGCAAACCTACTGCTCTGTCAGGACCGCCCTTCAAAATGATGTGCAGAAACAAAACACGACAATGAGAAGTATGCATATTAACTGCAGGTTTTAGAAACTTCAAAAAGATTCAAACTTAATTCCAGAATATTTGGAAGAAGTGTGGGGAGGAAGGAGCTGGGGAACGAGGCAGAGATTAACTTTTGATAATTGTTTCGCATAGTCCTAGAAGAAGTTGGAAGGAAAGGCAGAGGCTATGCTAGAGCAAATTTAAAATCCTTTAACATATTTCTGCTTTCATTTGTTTTATGCTCGGGGAATAGAGAGAACAGACAGCTACAAAGGATGTTATTTAAATACGAAGCAGAGAGCAAATCCTAGCAGCATGTCTTTTAAAAAGGGAAGGAAAAAATGCCAGTTCTGAATTACATTTTTTTCATTGGTCAAGCTTATATACAAAATAGTTTACACAACACCCCAGCGTTGCCTGCACGTATTTCTGCAGTCAGAAAGCAAGCCAACAGCAGAACTATTTCAGCTGGGAGACTCAAAATAACGGGAGATCTCTGCCTCCCGGGTCCGGCTTACATCGCTCTCTTCACTGACCCAAACTTGCCAACGAAGCCTTGAGTACTAGCACGCACACGTGAAGAATTTCTTAAACCATTAAAAGGTAGTGTGTTGTTTGGTCAGGGTTTTCTTTTCTGCCCCCCTTGTGTTGGGGTTGACGCCAAGAAAACTGGCAAGGATTGGATTAGTTGAAGTACACATGCAAATATAACTAACATAATGGCTGCAAGAGATTAAGGCAGCCAAATTTACCAGTATATAACTGGGAACGGATGCTTCTCTCCTCATTCTCACAAAAGCTCCCCTCCCAACATGAAAAGTTGGAATAGAATGGAATAGTGCAGTTGGAAAGGACGTACAATGATTATCTAGTCCAACTGCCTGAACACTTCAGGACTGACCAAAAATTAGAGCAAATTATTGAGGGCATTGTCCAAATGCCTCTTACACAGATGGGCCTAGGGCACTGACCACCTCTCTAGGAAGTCTGTTCCAGTGTTTGACCACCCTCTCAGTATGTTCTGAAGTATGTTCACAGAATCACAGAACGGTGGGGCTGGGAGGGACCTCTGGAGATCAGCCAGTCCAACCCCTGCCAGAGCAGGGTCACCCACAGCAGGTTGCACAGGACACGTCCAGGCGGGTTTGAGTATCTCCAGAGCAGGAGACCCCACACCTCTGGGCAGCCCGGGCCAGAGCTCCGACACCCTCACAGGAAAGAAGCTTTTCCTCATGTTCAGATGGAACTTCCCGTGTTCCAGCTTGTGCCCGTTGCCCCTTGTCCAAAGAGTCCGGCCCCATCCTCTTGACACCCGCCCTTGAGACATTTCTAAGCATTGATGAGGTCCCCTCTCAGTCTGCTCTTCCTCAGGCTGAACAGCCCCAGCTCCCTCAGCCTTTCCCCATGGGAGAGGTGCTCCAGCCCCCTCATCATCTTTGTACCCTCCGCTGGACTCTCTCCAGTAGCTCCTCGTCCTTCTTGAACTGGGGAGCCCAGAACTGGACACAGGACTCCAGACGGGGCCTCACCAGGGCAGAGCAGAGAGGGAGGAGAACCTCCCTCGACCTGCTGGCCACGCTGCTCTCAGTGCCCCCCAGGGAGCCCTTGGCCTTCCCAGCCGCGAGGGCACATGGCTGGCTCGTGGTTAGTTTGTCATCCATGTTTTGGAGACTCAGGTTGTCTAAAGGCATCATTTAGTATTTCACACTGCAAACCAGTACCAGGTATGGTCTGGTTTTCCCCATAACGGACACCCTGACTGTTCTGCCACATTTTTTCCATACCTTCCCTTCAGGCAACAAAGCTGCACTTGTTAGTAAGATTTTTAAATATTTTTGCCCTTATCCATCAATACGCAGCACTCCTGTAGGCTTAAAAAGAAAACAAAAAACAGAGTTTCTAGGACTGCGAGGCACATGTAACTCCTGTATCATTAGCCCCCAGTGGAAGCCTTGTGAACGAGTATCAACGGAAAATCAGTACTTCTTGCACATTGTATCCGATGGACAGCAATGCGGTAACGTCGCTGCTCACAACATCACGTGTCTATGTCATGGCATGTATCTGTGAAACTCCAGTCCACATTTCTTCTCTAGAGTACATCTACCTTTTCTTAACTTCTCATAATGCCTGTTTAAACATTGCTAATACATTCCAGAGAATGTAAACCCACCATTTTGCCACTGAGACACAGCTTTACAGTAGGAGAAAAGCTAGAAAGCATCACTCACTTTTCACTCCAGAAAGCTGTTCCCGTCCCTATACTTGAGTTTCAATATGTTATTAATATGCAATCAACTGACTAATCTACTCTTCCACAGAAAGACAAAGGCAGTTATGGAAAGCACAGTGTCTCCATGTCACCAAAAGTGGGAAGTTGTATTTGATACACGATTCCAGTTCCCAAGCTCAAACATTTTTTTCTACCATGTACAAATTAAGTGAAGCAGATTTATGTGCAGTATAAAGTACTGTGCCATATACGCTATGTATTAATTGACTGAAGCAGATTTATTATGTCCTAGATAGACAGATTTGAAAACAGCCTTTTAAGACAACAGAAATATGTGTAATAATCCCAGTATCAAAGCAAGATTTAGAGTGGTAAACTATATAATAAAATACATTTAAGAACACAACAAAATTTTGAAGTCTTTTTCCTACCCTGTGCAAATGAATGACATTTCTGAATTTAACTCATACCTATGCAAAGGACTCATACAAAATCTTACTGACACTGAATTCCTACTAGAATGTTTTAAGCAAAGCATAAGTGGTGTGTAAGCCACTCTTCACCCATGAAAAATTACAATACTACACCAAAGAGAATGGAACATCCTTAGGACAATATAAAAAACTGCAACTCCATTTTCCCCTATTTTTATCAGCAGTTTAAGTTCTTCAATAATCTGACCTTGAGTGTAACAGACAAGCAAGAGGCAGTCCTGACCATTTTAACCCTAACAATGTTTTGCACAGGGACGGAATAAGAATGCCCCTTTGTGTAGAAGTCCTAGTCAGGCTACTTGAAGGGCAGCCAGATGGTGGGCAGCCCAAGGTGAGTGCAACTCTATCATTCTTCTCCCTTCATTTTGTGCAGTACTTTACTACAGCGTTTGGGAGAAATAATCTCATATCCGTAGGTTATATAGCTTCCTGATTTGGAAGGGGGGGGAGGAACACAAATCTTCCTGTGCCAGGTAAAACAAATACCAAAAAAGTAACTACCAAAAAAAAAAAAAATGACACAAAAGTTGTGTTGAGATACTTTGCTTCATTAATTTTGGAACTCTCTGTTCAGTGAAGCCCAGAGGATGAACTTCAGTGGGAAACCCCTGCCTAGCTGTTCACACACGAGCAGCAGAAATACACCATATGCCAGAAAAACCCAACTGTATCTTGGCCAAAAGCAAGTCCCATTTCTCCAACGATCGGTCTCAGAAGCGTCTGGCACAGGCCATCCCTGCAGACCAACCCACAAGAACATAATTCACAGCGCCACCGAGAACTAACCCTCCATGTCTGGACAGCACCGAGCGAGTCCCACCTTTGCTGCGGAGCAGGGATTTTTGTTTTGCCTGATCTTCTGTAGAAGGCGTGGGGCTCTGCTGGCCTCCCACCGAACGTCAGGCAGCTTCTCAGAGCGCAGGCTGAAGCGTTACCTGCTAGAGCAGTGCCAGCCCCCGTACCTGGGGTAGGTCCTACAGGATTTGCTCACCAGGGCGCCCTGGAAGCTGTGCGTAATGCACACGTCGGTACGTGAAGCCTGCAAAATGCCACGCAGAGGAAAAGAGAGGAAGGAGGGGGGTGATGGAGTTGTGCATGGGCAAGGATGCTTTTGAGCAAAAACAGCTGGAGGGTTAACCACAGCCAGAAAGCCAGGGATACTTTAAGGCTACTGCAACAGAGTCCCTTTTTGTACCTAATAATGATTTGCACAAAGCTTGAACTCTTGTTCTGCGCTTCCAAAAACAAGATGGGGTTTGGCCACTTGTCCAAAATACATTGCCTTCTTGGCTGTAGTTGTGGGGAGTCCATTTTCCTTCTGAGATCAGCCAAATGACTCCAAGTGGTTAGGTGGTACCTACCCAGGCTTTAACCCCTGCTTCTGAACTTGTGGGGAACGTGGTTTGCCCCTTAAAGCAGATTTGGTACCAGTACCGCTGCACCCCTGGGTCCTTCTGCGCAGGAAATCACCGTTTCTGGGGTTCAACCACCCATTTGGACCCAAAGGGACATAACAAAGTAGTAACAAAGTTATTCGCAAATTCAACAGCGGGCAGAAACCTCATTTAGCCCAGAGAAGTCACCAGTTCCACCCTGTCCAGAAAAGCCCTGAGTATCCAATGCAAGATAAAAACAGACCGCCTTGTAACATGGGTCATCACTTCTTAACTTCCATAAAGCAACAGCTGCCAAAATACAGGTAAGAGTTTCTGAACATTAACTGTTTCCCAGACTGATGGGAAGCGCTGGCCGGGAGAACCCAGTGGAGCCCATCCAGAGAGCAGGGCCAAGGCTTTCGGAAATGGTTAATGATTTTGCCCAACTCTGCCATGGGACGGCTGAAGCACAATACCTGCTGGACAAGCCCTAGAATCTGCTTTAAGCAGAGCATCCTTATGTCAATAGCTATTTTTTTTTTCCCCTTTTAATTATGTTACCCGCTTTCCACATCATAAATCAGTCACCTTGGCAATCTGCAGAAGCCAGGCAGAGGGCTAGGCAGCAGCACACGTGGCGAAGGCCTCGTAACAGCTTTTATTTCACTGATAAACACCCCATCAGCACTCGGCATAGATGTCTGGCAGGCGCGCTCACCTGCAAGCAGGCGGAGGCCGGCGTGCGCAGTCCAGGGACGAGGCAAGCCGAGTCGCCAGGACTCCAAACGTGGCCATGGCCATCGCTCCCCGGCAGCCAAACGCTTCCTCCGACCGTTACGCGCTCCTGCCTTTGCCTGGTGCTGTGAGGTACTGACAGCTAAACCCAGCTCCCTTTACACTCCTTTCTATCGTGCAGGAGCATTTTTAGACACCTCAGCACGCTCTCTCCTCCCCCCCAGCCTGGCCACCAAAGCCCTTGCTTGCCGCACGCCCGCTCTCGGCACGCTCCCAGGAAGAAAAAGTCGCCATTTCTGGAGCACGTACTACGTTTGCAAAGGATTGATTAATCCCAACTATCTCTCTTCTGCTTTGCATCCACTCATTCATCTTTTTGTCTCCCCAACTATCCGGTTATCTCTTTCAGTCTTTTTTTCAGTGTCTTTTGTTACAAAGCTGGGAGTGTCTGCCTTCTTGGAAACGTACTGCCTGGAAATAATGTATACAATTGTTCTTACTCCTTCTATTAGTACTAGACTGCCAGGGTCCAAATGCTTCTTGGCATTCTTTAACCCTAAATGCTCATTTGATCAATAAATGTAAGATTTCAGTAGCTTAACTGAAGTAGAAACTAAATATTAGCAGCCATCAAAATATCTTTAACTTTCAAATATATAAATCTACTGCTGTATTGACATCTCAAAACTACAAGGAAGTTTAACCAAAACGTTCAATCAGAAGGAAAATAAGCAAACCCTTATTCTTTGTGTTATTTATACATGAAAAGAAAACGTAATGTGCCTGCCTGTCCCTCTTTGATTCACTTACACTCTGCAATGCATTTTAGACATATTGTTCAGGTTTCTTACAGTATCTGCAGTTTTCTTACAGTATCTCAGAAGGTTACTCGAGCTGGTTTCTGGGGGTGGTCCCAGCCAGGGAGACCCGAGCAATGGGTTTTATAGAGACATCTTCCAAAGGAAGAAATAAAGAAAGCCTAAGGTACTGCAGATCTCAGTCCTTCAGTGCAGACATCGTTTCATAGAGCCTGAACGGTCATTATTCAAAATTAAAACCAGTAATAGAGCATGTAATACAACTGGGGAAAAAAAAAAAAAAAAATAAAAGAGAGAGAGAATTGGCTTGTACCTGTTTCATGAGCTGAGAAATGCAGCAACATCTAGCCTCCAGTTTCATGACAGCTAATAAAAGTGCAAGGGCTGCGCTAAAGACCGCTTCTGTGTTTTGGGTTGTATCTCTTTACGGCCCGATTTTGTCGTGCTCTGAAGGAGACCGCAGCTCCGGCACGAGAAGCAAAGCCATTCACCCTCTGGCCACAGGCAAAGTCTCAACCCACCGCGCGACGCCTTTCCAGCAACTCCAGACCAGCACCTCTAGCCCATTCCTCCCTCTTCAAATACAACTAGCGCCCGACACAGGGCGAAGCGAGTTGTATCTCTTTACGGCCCGATTTTGTCGTGCTCTGAAGGAGACCGCAGCTCCGGCACGAGAAGCAAAGCCATTCACCCTCTGGCCACAGGCAAAGTCTCAACCCACCGCGCGACGCCTTTCCAGCAACTCCAGACCAGCACCTCTAGCCCATTCCTCCCTCTTCAAATACAACTAGCGCCCGACACAGGGCGAAGCGAGGGCGCTTCTCTTCAGCAGCTGCACCA
>JMFS01114371.1:0-22809 GCA_000699545.1 Podiceps cristatus
TGAAAACTCAGATGTAACTTCACTTTTAAATAAACCAGACGTTAACTACTGGTAAATGGATATCTGTCTTTGGTGTTGGAACAGACCCCGGTATCCACTTAGTAACCAGAGGAACAATTTTTAGTCAGTCAAAACAAAAGCTTGCTGCTGAAAGGCCTCATGTGTTTAGAAGAACCAGCTGAAAACCCAATAGATAATATTTTGAAAGTAGCAAGCTTTTTCATCAACATCGTGAATGTTTTCTTAGAAGTGTGAATACAATAGATGCCATAATAGTTTGACTAAGGGTTTTGAGTTTGGAATTTTTTTAATTTTTATTTTATTTTTTTTTAATTGGGGGAGTGGTATGTGGTGTAGCCTTTTTTTTTTGGTGCACTTACTGTGGTAAATAGACAGGATTGGCATCTAGAATTAAAAAAACAAAAAAACAAAAAAAAACCCCAAAAAAACCAAAAAAAAAAGCCCCATGGCAATGGATGGGTTATTTGGCCATGAGTGGAGAGAACATGTTATTCTGCATTTGGTCAGATACATTATTTCAAGGGATGTTAAACAGTATTATGTATGACTGTATTAAAGCATTTGAAACAACTGACTGTCTTACAGTATCATGTCTGGTGCCAAAGCTGCTTTCATACTGTCTGTAACATCATCTTAACTCATAGTGGCACTGATAACCAAATTAATAGAAAAGCCACAGAATTACACTGTGAATATACTTTTGCTTTCATAGAATCATAGAAAGGTCTGGGTGGGAAGGGACCCCAAGGATCATAGAGTCCCACCCCCCCTGCCACAGGCAGGGACACCAACCTCCAGGCCTGGATCTACATGAGGTTGGCCAGGGCCCCATCCAACCTGGCCTTGAACACCTCCAGGCATGGGGCATCCCCCACCTCTCTGGGCAGCCTGTTCCAGCACCTTACCACTCTCTCTGTAAAAAACTTCCCCCTAATATCTAATTTAAACCTTCCCTCCTTCAGCTTTAGTCCATTCCCCCTTGTCCTGCCATTATCTACCCTTTTAAAAAGTTGGTTCCCCTCCTGTTTGTACGCTCCCTTCAGGTACTGGAAGGCTGCAATGAGGTCCCCCCACAGCCTTCTCTTCTCTAGGCTGAACAAGCCCAGCTCCCTCAGCCTCTCTTCGTAGGGGAAGTGCTCCAGCCCTCGGATCATCTTCGTGGCCTCCTCTGAACCCTCTCCAACAGTTCTACATCTTTCTTGTACTTCTGGCTCCAGACCTGGACACAGTACTCCAGGGGGGTCCTCACGAGGGCAGAGTAGAGAGGGATGATCCCCTCCCTGTCCCTGCTGGCCACCCCTCTTCTGATGGAGCCCAGGATACCGTTGGCCTTCCGAGCTGCAAGAGCACACTGCTGGCTCATGTTGAGTTTCTCATCCACCACGACCCCCAGGTCCTTCTCAGCAGGGCTGCTCTCAAGGAGCTCTTCTCCCAGTCTGTATATATACCTGGGATTCTTCCGGCCCAAGTGCAGCACCTTACACTTCGCAGTGTTGAACCTCATTAGGAGGTTCAAGGACCAAGGTCCTCTCCTTGGTTTTCCTCTGCATTTGCTTATATCTTGTTTACTTTGCTGTCTTGTTAATCATCTTTGAAACAGAATGAAGTGATGCCTTTTGTTCAACTAATTCCAGCTTATCATTTTACAGTAATAAGAAAATGGGATAGTGCTGCACAAGTAGAAAACATATTGCATTAATTTATGTCCTCAGAGAGCAGTAATGTTGCTATGGGTAGGCGACTTGGATAGCACTACCATTTGAAGGCAGCATAGGTTTGTCATTTATTATCAGTAAAGTTTGAGATGCACTGATTTTTGTAATCTTTGAGGGAATTTGTTAGAAGTTTTGTTTTTTCTTGTGTCTGTTTATTCTTGTGGTTCAAACTGAGTGAAATAACTGCGTTTTTAGTTAAGTGTATCACATTTTTGTGTGTTCCACAGCTCAAAGTACCCATAAACTTTTAAATGAGAAAATGTCTTTATAGACCCTAACAATTAATTTCAAACAATAGACTAAATACTTTGTGTTTATTTTTAATGTATTATCCAGAAAGGAAACGTAAATATTTAATGAAAACCTGACTGTATTTTAAGTCATTTTATAGAAACTCTTGTGTTTTCAACGTGTGCACATAACACCACATTTCTTTAGCAAGATATGCACATGCATTACAGATAGGAGAATATCTCTGTAATCCCCAGGGTTTAACTAAGGACTTAAATATTTCAACACATCTGGCTGCTTTAGAGCGAATGCATTGAAGGGTGACTCATAATGACTAGATTGCCGGGAGTTCTGGAAGCTTGAGGTACACCCGCAGGTAATCAAGCTTTGCATCTAATTATGCTTTCGAAGTTATTTTAGCTATATGTGTTGTATGCAAAAGGTGCACTTGAGAAAGTGTATTGTGTGAAACTGGCAGGTTTCATGCAAGTTCCCACCTTGCTGAATTTTTAATGTGGTGGAAACTTAGAGGTTCAAGGTGAAAAACCCAATATTAAGTGAATAGTAACCGCTGCTATAATGGTGGTTGTGACAGAACTATAAATACATGATACAAGAAGTTCAAGTGTGCAAATTATTCTCTACATATATATGTGTATTCATGTATTACAGTAAATGTGCTTATCTTACATCCATGATCAAATAAATAATTTAAATACTTTGAGGGGAAAAAAAAAAGGTGGAATTGGCAGTTGCCTTCAAAGAAAGTTCCTTTTTTCAGCATGCAGTCTGCCACTTCTTATTTAACTGCGTAAAAGAGGAATAAATGCATCTGTTTATTAGTGGGATTAGTTTGAGTTTCACCTATACAGTAGGTGATAAACTCTTAGGCCTGAAGTGTGTTCCCTGGCCTCAGAGGTCTGAATTGTAGTTTTGAGGTTTTTTCCTTTTTAGTTTAAAAAAAAAAAAAAAAAAGAGGCAGACAACTGAATTTGAGTCAGAAATTGCAGAGACAGCAATGTAAGTAATGTTCCTCTTTTCAATAGTAAATTAGTTGCTGAATTGCTGTTATTTGTTTCCTTGGCATTCCCTTCTCTGCAAGTGGTTAGTATGTCAAAACAAGGATTTACTAAGGTTCTTTAAACTAGAGGTAGTCTACTTCAGAACCTAACTCCTGCACATCAGGAAGCCTTTTCTAAATATATTTTTCCTTGTTTCAAGTTTCAGATATTAGGTATTGAAGTAGCCTGGCTGCTATTTCATCATCTTAATAGTTTAGTCAGAACAATATCTATAATTCATAGCAGAACTCAAGACGGGAGGAGTTGGAAAGATCTGATGGGGAGAGATTACCAAGTAGTAATATGCGTAGCAGAATGTGATCAGCCTTGTTCTGCATAGACCAACGTTTCACCTCTAATCCAGCGTGATGAAGGTATTTGTTAGAGCTGTCTTCAGTACTTTGATGACTATCAAACTGTTGTCAAAACCTTTGTCTGAATGCTAGCACTTCCTTTCTACATTCAGTCACTGGCAAATGATTTTTTCAACCTTGTACTCTGACTCATTCTTTTGTATAGAGAATTTATGAGCACAATTTACTGTATTATCTCAGGCTTGTTAAATATCCCTACTGGCAATGTTGGGCAGCAGGTCTAAATTTTTATTTTAAATGTTCATTTGCGACTAGACTGAGGTTTAGAATGCTCATCAAAATGCTTTTCTTAAAATGAAGGGGACATTGTGAAATCTGTATATACTCCCCCCTCATCTTCCTGGATGATCTACCCCTGTTAGACACATACGGAATCAAGGTCTGAAATAGATAAGCATTTAAGTATCCAAATATATTCTACTTACCTTTTTATAACACTGTTTTAAATGTGCAGTGGTTTGCCTAAGTGTTCTTCACACACTGGGAGCGGGTCGGGGAGGGGTGTGTCAGTCAATCTGAAATATCAACCTTCTATTTTTTCCTACGTTTCTGGGAAGAGGTGAAATTTGCCAGTTGCATTAATATTTTAATTTAATCAATAAAAACAGTTATCACAATTACAGTCTTTTTTCTTTTTTTTCTTTCCCCCCTTGCAGATTATAGAATGTAAAACATTACCTTGGGATCAGATATCCATATTAAATAATTGAGAATTTGGGAGTTCAATAATGTGTTACTGGAATTGAAATAGGTAGATTTCTAGCACTAACTTATTTCACTTTCCATTTTGATAGAGTGCTCCTGTTTTATAAAATGTACTGGTTCTGTGGGGGAAAAAAAAAAATTCCCATCAGCTACCTAAACAAAAATGAAATCTTGTATATTATTTTATCAGTCCTCGGTTTTCCAATTTTTGTGTGTGATCCCTGGATATTAATACCCGAGGTTAATGGATCTTAATGTGAAGACACTTGAAGCCTACTATTATTCCATACACTCTTATTTTTTCCAGTTTGAGCAAGGATGAATATTTCAAGTCTTTCTTTGTCTGTAGAGGTCAATGAGGAATATATGTTCCTGATGTCTCTTCCATGCCTCTGCCTGTTCCAGTCTTGAATAATGTAGCATAACTGGTTAGTTGTTAAAGCTTTGGCCCCACTTCCTACCCTCACCCCTCCCCTTTTTTTTGAACAAGATACCCTGATGCCAAACTATTAGTTAATGTCCATAAAAACGTCTAAAAAGATGTGAACTAGCCTAAATGTTGCTGTTTGTATAGAATAAATTAATTACTACCTAAGTTAAATCAGCACAGACTTTGGTACTCACTAGGGGTAGCACAACCTTGCGCCTATGAGTGTTCTGTGCATAATTTGAAGTATTGCTTGCTGCCTTTCTTTATGATTGATGTATGGTGGGCCATTCTGCAGGAGGTCAGGCTGGTTTTATTTGGTACAGTTCTTCCTCATGCCTGGTTCTTCATACACACATGAGACAGCATACATTCCTGGTTTACCATGTATACAGTATTGGGGCTCAGAACCTATATGAACCACAGCGCTCAAGTGATTTTATTACTTTAAACTGTGGGAATTGTGTGTGAAATTGTAGTCCTGTTTATAAGAGTGCTGTAGGAGACCTTTTTTAGTCTCCCAGTGTTCCTTTCAAGGGAGAACTGCTTTGGCCTTTTGTAGTCTTGTAGTTGTCCTCTTGAAGCTGTGTTTTCTGATTGTGAGGCTGCAAATCAAGCTGTTAGATATTAAAGTGTCAGTTATTGAAATGGAGATAGTTTCTACTGTCTTTATCTATATCTACTGATTCAGCAATGTACTTTGAGAATTCAGACAAATTTGTGAGCCTTAATCTCCCTTTGATAAATTCCTAATGACAGCCTCTTCATAAATAATACATTTCTAAATGTTTCTAATATTTCTGCCTTATCAGTGTCCAATAGCTTCCTCAGAAGAGAAGCGAGGCTTGCTGTTGATTTTTCGGTTTTCTTTTACTTCTTATAAGAATCATGTCTAGCTCCTTGCAGTCCTCTAGCAATAAACGCTTGTTAGTTAGCTGTCACAGATCTCAAAATGCATTAATATTTCCCTTGCTGCTGTTCTCAAGCAAGATAAACAGAAGGGATTATTATGACTAGCATTGGTGAACTAATGGAATCACACTGCACTTAAAAGACCTTTTTGACCTCTTTTTGAAAAGCCTTTTAATCTTTCATGCAGACAGTTTGTGGGCTGTTAGATAATATTAGATAATAATAGGAAAGTCAGAGATCTGGAGGAATTGTCACTGAAAGCTCTGAAGGTTGATTGCTTTGAGTGTTTGCATAATATACTATAATCCAGTGCTAGCTAGGTTTTGAAACTTAGTTTTGATTTTGTTACTAACTTGCAAATGCATGAAAACCACTGTGTAGTATGAAATATAAATGAATGTATGTATTGCAATGAGACTCTTGCAATATGTGAAACTGCCTCAAGAGCATACCTAATAAATTCAGCCCTTTGGAGGAAAGCCTTGCTAGCAGCTGAATTTTCACGAGTGATAATTCAATTGAAAAGTATTCCCTGTCACTCAGGTATCCTGCTTCCTAAGACCCATACTGGAGAATACAGCATTAATCCTCAAATCATAAGTCTCCCAAGGCCGTTAATTATGTAGAACTCCATGTATCAGATGAAAATGGCAAAATAACTGCCTACAGTTGGGGATGAGGTAATATTGGAAACAATCAGCAGTAAAGCCAATAAATCTGTGGAGCTTTGAGTTTGGCCTCTCTTAACAGCAACACTCTTGGAGTAGGGAGCGGTTGAGGCATTTTTTTTTTTTACAGACTTGAGTTTTGGAATACATAAAAATAATTTCAATTTTCACTTATTAAAAGTATTTTGCATTTTCTCAGATACAATTTTTTAGAGTTTTTTGTGACAGTAATTTTGTGCCTTTCCTCATATCTGAATTTCAAGATTACAATATGCAATAGCTTTTTAAACTGGTGAACCTAAGCATACTGTCAGAGGTTCCCCATCCACTCTTTTCAAAATGGAAAAGCAGATGAATCATTATTCTTCTGAGAGCACCCCAGAAATATCATCTCAAGCTTTAGATTCTGCTTGTGTCTCTGTTTATGCCAGATGGCTCTGGCTCAGTTGGCTGGGCCGGCATTGTACTGGAAATAGTTCTACTGTACTTCATATAGCTTTATTTACTGTCTCATTAATTTTAACTTTTCCAGAAGTTTTCCCTATTCAGAAGCCATTAGGGTTAGGTTTCATGCTTTGTTAAGAATTTTAAATAACCAGGCAGAGTACTGTCATGTTACAGGAGAAAAACAGCTATTTGAGACTCCCCAAAGTATGGTTATTCTCATATTTATTTGTCATCTTGAAGATGGCCTTTTTTGTTCTGTTACCTCAGCTTACATTGATCACTTATTTAAAAAATATAAATGATCTAGTTGGCCAAAGTTGTCATATAGCAAAGAGTGATTTGTAGTATATTCTACATAAATATGCATGCTACAGGACTGTAGCTGGGATTTTTTTATTTATTACATCCTCAATTGGCAGCCTGTGTTGTATATATTTATATGCTGGGTTTGACCTTTTATCCTTTTGCATGCTTTGCAAGTGCAGACACTTATTTTGGCAGAGTGGCACAACTGTTTGTCACCGAGCAAAACCTGCAAAAGAACCTGGAATGATTTGTGGTACATAGGTTGATAATATGTCCTTTGGAAGCCTCATGAAGAAAGCAGAACAGCACCTCATTTATTGTTGTAAACTGAAAAAAGCCTGTTGTGCTAACTGCTGCTAACGTTGGAAGTGGGCTTCTGCTCCAAGGCATGATTTGAAGTATATATACTCTATTTACTTGAGGTTACTGCTGGCAAAGGTTTTTCCATCACCACTTAAATTTTTTCCTGCAGTTATCTTGTTCATGTTTCTTCTTCTGACTTTTATAGAACCATGGCCATAACATCTTGAGAAAACACTCTGCAAAATAAAGTTGAGTCTAGTATATCCAGGCCTTCTAGAAATAGTGAATTCTCAACAGGGTTTGAAATTGTCAATTAGTGCTGCTTGCAGGCAAACTAATCTGCTATGAATTGCAGAAGTACAACATCCAAGGCGTGACTTCAGAGTGCTTCAAAGAAAAATGGCTTTGTCAATAGGAACTGTAGTATACTTAACTTAGAGATAAGGTGTAAAGTAGAATCCAGAGACTTGTATTTTCCAACGCTCTCCACTTTTCCAAATAACGTAAGTATCAGTGGAGAGAATTATTCCTACCTCTCTAGAAACTCCTAATATGAAACTCCTTTTCACTTCATGGAGAGCATTACTGCATTAAATTGACTTGGTTCACTGACTTGCAATAGAAGAATTGTTGGGAGCATGGGGGAGGGAAAGGTAGTGAGGGCGAGATGTTTATTTTCCTGCCTAGTGTTTACAGATGTGGTTGGGTTTATATGCATTTAGAAACTTTGGGCTTATTTTTTGTATTTAAGCTAAATTAAAACTTTGTACATGAACAGTACCAGGAGAGTTAGTGAGTCTTGACTTAGTAAATAATTTTCCTTGATGAAAAGAGCCTCAATTTAGTAGCTGGGGGAGGTGTTCTTCGGTAAAGCCTAATAGCAGTTCCACTTAAAAGTAATGGTTTTTCTTTCTTGCCTGATGCAATCAGCAATTCTGAATAGGGCTCAACAGTACCAGCAACTGCTTATATGTGAGAACATTGTTTACTGTTGTGAGCATATGTCTGGCATGAATTTCTCAGTGTCTTTTCTGTAGACTTTGCATACTTAGTGGTCGAAACTGTGCACGTTTAGTAATAGTCCTAAATTTTCAGAAGTGTATTCGTTAATAGTGGTAAGTCCTCTCTTCTGCAGAAGGTGTGCTGTTGTGTCGCCAGGTCAAGGAGTTACAGGAGAAAGTAAGCAAGCTGTTTTGTGAAGATAGAGTGAGAGACCCTACAGCTTCAGGAGTCTCAATCCCCCATAGCAGTGGAGAGGCAGGTGGGCTCTGTTCCATGTGTAGTAGTAAGTCATAAGTCTGTATAAGAGGAAGGCTGTAAACTGGTCAGTCCTTATATGAGGAGAAAGGCTCTCGGTCCTCTTGCTTCTCCTGAAAACTTGCAGTTGATGAACAGGTTTAATGGTGAGTAAGAACTGGGCATGTCTTCAAGTGAAGCAACTGAGCCGATAGATCCTGTGCCACCTAGGATCACCCAGAAGAAGTGGCAAGTGATTGTTGCGTGTGACTCCTTGCTGCAGGGGACAGAGGCACTCATCTGCTGACCTGACCACTTGTCTAGAGAGGTTAGTTGCCTGTCTGGGGCTCGAATCTGAGTTGTTATACAAAGACTGCTAAGGCTTGTCCACACATCTGACTATTACCACCCCCCTCCCCCTGCTGCTCTTCCACATGGGCACCAGTGATACCAAGGGCAATCGGGAAACTGTCAAACAGGATGTCAGAGCTCTGGGAATGATAGTCAAGGGTCTAGGGGCCCAGGTCATTTTCTCCTTGATCCCGTCAGTTAAGGTAAAGGATGAGAGGAGGAGTAGACGGATTCTTCAGGGGAACAACTGGCTGCATTACTGGTGTTGGCAATAGGGTTTTGGTTTCTATAACCATGGGACCAGACCTTGTTTGAAGATTGGCAACTGGGAGAGATGAGATCTACCTCACTAAATGGGGCACACGTGCCTTTGCCAACAGACTGACCTGGTAAGGAGAGCTTTAAACTAGGAAAGATGGGGGAAGGAGAGAGTTATATAGACAGGGTAGTAAGAATGTAGCTGTCCTGGTTTCAGCCAGGACGGAGCTAGTTTTGTCTTCAGCAGCCTACTGTGTTTTGGATTTAGTATGTGAAGAACTCTGACAGCACGCTGCTGTTGTTGGTTGCTGCTGAATGATCAAGGACATTTTGCAGTTTCCCAAGTTTATCCAATGTGCAGGTGAAAACCCTTGGGAGGGCACAGCCAGAAGAGTTGATCCAAACTGGCCAAAGAGAGTGTTCCATGCCATAAACATCATGCCTGGTGTAAGTGAGGATCAGCCATTGCCCCCTTCTCTCTGTTCATGTTCCCTTCTGGTTACTTTTTTTTTTTTCCCCCTCCTTTCCCATTTGGGCCTGTTTGTTCAGCTGTTTGTTCTCTTGTGCTCTCTCTGGAACTTGCTGTTCTGGGATGGCTGCGGGGGAATGTCCATGCTACCTGGTTGCTGCTTGGGATGGGCTATATCGGTTCTTGGGTGGTAAGAAATTATGCATTGTTTGTTTTATGTATTCTATTATCCTTATATATTATACTTAATTTTTTTCTTTGCTGTCCTGGTGAAGTGTTTTTATCTCAACCCATGAGTTCTCTTCTCCGATTCTCTTCCTCACCACACTGGGGAGGGGGTGTGGGGTAAGCAAGTGGCTGCGTGGTCCAGTTACCATTCAGGGTTAAACCACGAAAGTGGCTCAAGTCAGGATGCCTCCCGTGGATGCATGCCGCCAGGGAAGTGTGTACACAACGTGACTATGGAGGATCCTCTTGCACCCCTACTGGGAAACCTGTGTGCTCAATTATCCCCTGAAATGCCTGTACACCTTTAGGGCAGGCTAACATGGGTGACACTCTTGTGAGTGTTCAGGGCACCTGATCAGGAAGAGGAAGTTGAGGAGAGAAACTTAGGCCTCTTCAGGGACCTACTTGGAGGAATCCCATGGGTTAGGGCCCTAGAAGGAAGGAGGAGGTCCAAGATAGCTGGTTAATATTCAAGCATCATTTCCTCCAAGCTCAAGATTGGTGCATCCCTATGAGTAAGAAGTCAGGCAAAGGGGGCAGGAGACCTTCAAGGATGAGCAAGAAGCACCTGGCAAAACTCAAACAGAAGAACGAAGTATACAGAATGTGGAAAAAGGGACAGGCCACTTAGGAGGAATATAGGAATGTTGTCAGAGTATTCAGGGATGCAATGAGGAAGGCTAAGGCCCATTTGGAATTAAATCTGGCTAGGGATGTCGAGGACAAAGAGAAGGGCTTCTTCAAATACATCAGTAGCAAAAGGAAGACTAGAGAAACTGTGGGCCCACCGCTGAATGGGGTGAGTGCCCTGGTGATGAAGGATACAGAGAAGGCAGTTACTGAATGCTGTCTTTGCTTCAGTCTTCACTGCTAGGGCCAGTCCTCAGGCATCCCAGAGCCTGGAGGCAAGAGAGAAAGTCTGGAGAAAGGAAGACTTTCCCTTTGTCAATGAGAATTGGGTTAGATATCATTTAGGCAAGCTTGACACCCATAAATCCATGGGTCCCTGTGGGTTGCACCCATGAGTGTTGAGGGAGCTGCTGGATGTTATTGCTAGGCCACTCTACATTTTTGAAAAGTCATAGGGAACAAGAGAGGTGCCTGAAGCCTGGAAGAACACTCCAGCCTTTGAAAAGGGCAAGGAGGATCCAGGAAACTACAGGCCAGTCAATTTCACCTCCATCCCTGGAAAGGTGATGGAGCAGCTCGTCGTGAATGTCATTGCTAGGCATGTGGAGGAAAAGGTGATAAGGAGTAGTCAGCATGGATTCACCAAGGGAAAATCATGCTTAACCAATCTGATAGAATTCAGATTCTATGATGGAATGACTGGCTGGGTAGATGAGGGGAGAGCAGTCGATGTTCACTACTTTGACATCAGCAAGGCTTTCAACACTGTCTCCTGTAACATCCTCATAGGTAAGCTCAGAAAGCATGGGTTAGATGGGTGGATAGTGAGGTGGATTGAGAACTGTTTGAAAGGCAGAGCACAGAGGGTAGTGATCAGCAGGGTGGAGCCTAGTTGGAGGCCTGTAGCTACTGGTGTCCCCAGGGGTGAGTACTGGGCCCAATCTTGTTCAATTTATTCATCAATGACCTGGATGAAGGGATAGAGTGTACCCTCAGCGAGTTTGCTGATGATACAAAACTGGGAGGACTGGCTAAAACATCAGAAGACTCTGCTGCCATTCAGCAAGACCTGGACAGGCTGGAGAGATGGGCAGAGAGGAACCTCATGAAATTCAACACAGGCAAGTGCAGGATCCTGCACCTGGGGAGGATTAAACCCATGCACCAGTACAGGTTAGGGGTTGACCTGCTGGAAGGCAGCTTTGCAGAGAAGGACCTGTGAGTCCTGGTGGTTGACAAGTTAACCTAGAGCCAGCATGTGCCCTTGTGGCTAGGAAGGCCAAGAGCATCATGGGGTGCATTAGGAAGTGTGTGGCCAGCAGGTCCAGGGAGGTTCTCCTGCCCCTCTACTCTGCCCTAATGAGGCCCCATCTGGAGTGCTGTGTTCAGTTCTGGGCTCCCCAGTAGAAAAAAAGACATGGAACTACTGGAGAGAGTCCAGTGTAGGGCTATATAGAAGATAAGGGGACTGGAGCATCTCTCTTATGAGAAAGGATAAACAGTCCCAGGTCTCTCAGCCTAGAGAAGACTGAGGGGGGATCTTATCAATGTATACAAATTTCTTAAGTGTGGGTGTAAAGAGGATGGGGCCAAAGTCTTTTCAGTGGTGCCCAATGACAGGACAAGGGGCAATGGACACAAACTGGAACACAGGAAGTTCTGTCTGAATGTGAGACACAACTTCTTTCCTGTGAGGGTGACGGAGCCCTGGCACAGGCTGCCCAGAGAGGCTGCGGGATCTCCTTCTCTGGGGATATTCAAACCCCGCCTGGATGTGTTCCTGTGCAGCCTGCTCTGGGTGACCCTGCTCTAGCAGGGGGGTGGACGAGATGATCTCCAGAGGTCCCTTCCAACCTCATCCATTCTGTGATTAACTGTTTACATATATTGCTAGTTTATCTTTTGCTATTTTTGCTTTGAAAATTTTCATTTCCTCCTGAGTAAAGAATCAGCAGGAAATTTTTAAAGATTTTGATACTACTCATGAAGTCCTCAGTGCTGCTTTCCACTGTATGATAGTTCATTAAAATGCTTGCTGAGAATGGGCTCCTGTTTGCAAGTGCAGGAGTAGTAACTTCTCCAGTGACTTTGCCTAAGGGCAGCTGGAAGTTTTTGCATTCTGGCAAAATAGCCAAGCAGCATGTTGACTTGCCTTAGCTGTTCTACAGCTGCTCAACATTAAATGAAAGGCTGCCCCTCCTGAAGAGGAGCGTGCATTTGAAGCTCAGCTTTTTATAACATTTTGTAATAGGTGAAGGTTTGGATTTAGGACCTAGCTTCTATCTGGTTTTGTAGCACTATGTTTCCATTTCAGTGAAGCCAGCTGACACTAGCTGGAGAATTTGTTCTTTATTTTTTTTAAAAGACATATTTTTTGGGGATTTGGATGAGCCAGAGCTGCTCTTGAGTGCATGACCCTATTTTGTAGTTTTTTAAGATATAAGAAATTGAAGCTATTTTATCCTGGCTTCAGGAGCTATGAGGCTGAACACCCCTTTTTGCCTATGTATGAGGTTCTAAGTATTAATTGTAATGAAAAACATTATCTGCGTTTGCATTTATTTTATCAGTTACGAGATATTGCAATAAAATTTACTTATTGATTGTGGAAGTGAATTGTATGATTAAAATAAAATCAGTTTGTAATGACTAGAACAAAGAAGATTATGAATAATGAAGCTTTAAAAATGGAAAGACTCTATTGTAGTGCCTGTGGTTGGGTTCATTTCACTGTGAAGGTTACTTTTTTTCTTTCCAAAAAGTGTTCTCTACAAAATGTACTTTGTGCTTGCTTTTAAGGCTTGTTTTTAGTTTCCAACACCCTTTCATCCCTGGTCAACTTTGTTACAGTTGTATAAACAATCCTTGGTCCCCAAGTGCCATAAGAAACAGGCAGGGAAGATGACCGACCTGGATAAGCAGGGGGCTTTTGCTGGGACTGAGGGGAAAAAGGAGAGTTTACTCCTTATGGAAGGACAGGCGGGCGACTCAAATAGAGTATAGGGATCTCGTAGGGGCCAGATGGAATCAGCCCAAGGGTGCTGAGGGAGCTGGCACAAGAGCTTACCAAGCCACACTCCATCATTTACAAGCAGTCCTGGTTAACAGGGGAGGTCCCAGATGACTGGAGGCTTGCCAATGTGATGCCAATCTACAAGAAGGGCTGTAAAGAAGATCCAGGGAACTACAGGCCTGTCAGCCCAACCTCTGTTCCGGGGAAGATAATTGAGTGGTTTATCTTGAGTGCACTCACACGGCAGGTACAGGACAACCAGGGGATCAGCCCAGCCAGCATGGGTTCGTGAAAGGCAGGTCTTGCTTGACCAACCATGGATGGATGCCCCATCCCTGGAAACATTCAAGACCAGGTTGGATGGGGCTCTGAGCAACCTGGTCTAGGTAGTGGTGTCCCTGCTCACTGCAGGGGGGTTGGACTAGATGACCGCTAGCGGTCCCTTCCAACCCAAAACATTCTATGATTCTATGATTCTATGATTCTATAACCTGATATCATTCCATGACCACATGACTGGCTTAGTAGATGAGGGAAAGGCTGTGGATGTCATTTGCCTGAACTCTGCTAAAGCCTTTGACACTGTCTCCCACAGCATTCTCTTAAAGAAGCTGACAGCCAGTGGCTTAGACAGGTATACTTTTTGTTGGATCAAAAACTGTCTGGACAGCCTAGCACAGAGTTGTAGTGAATGGAGTAAAATCCAGTTGGCAGCCAGTCACAAGTGGTGTCCCCCAGGGCTCAGTACTGGGGTCGTTCTTGTTTATTATCTTCATCCCCTCATCTACATCATTGGTAGAGTATCATCAGTAAGTTTGCAGACGACACCAAATTGGGTGGGAGTGTTGATCTGCTTGAGGGTAGGAAGGCTCTTCAGAGGGATTTGGACAGGTTGGATTGACGGGCTGAGGTCAACTCCATGAGATTTAATAAGGCCAAGTGTAAGGTCCTGCATTTTGGACACAACAACCCCAGGCAACGTTACAGGCTTGGGGAGGAGTGGCTAGAAAGTTGCCAATCAGAAAAGGACCCGGAGGCATTGATCAACAGACGGATGAACGTGAGCCAGCAGTGTGCCCAGGTGGCCAAGAAGGCCAATGGTATCCTGGCCTGTATCAGAAATGGTGTGGCCAGCAGGAGTAGGGAGGTGATTGTACCCCTGTACTCAGTGCTGGTGAGGCCGCACCTCGAATACTGTGTTCAGTTTTGGGCCCCTCGTTATAGGAGGGACATTGAGTTGCTGGAGCATGTCCGGAGGAGGGCAATGAAGGGGGTGAAGGGTCTGGAGAATATGTCGTATGTGGAGAGGCTGAGGGAACTGGGTTTGTTTAGCTTTCAAAAGAAGAGGTTGAAGGGAGACCTTATCGCCCTCTACAACTACCTGAAAGGAGGGTGTAGTGAGGTGGATATTAGTCTCTTCTCCCAAGTAGTCAGTGACAGGATGAGAGGAAATGGCTTCAAGCTGCAACAGGGAAGGTTTAGATTGGACATTAGGAAAAATTTATTTACTGAAAGAGCAGGTAAGTATTGGAATGGGTTGCCCAGGAAAGTGGTGGAGTCACCGTCCTTAGAGGTTTTAAAAAAAAGTGTAGATTTAGCCCTTTGGGATATGGTCTAACAAATTTGGTGGTTTTAGGTTGACAGTTGGACTTGATGATCTTAGAGGTCTTTTCCAACCTCAGTGATTCTATGATTCAGTGGTATAAAGAAAATGAGACTGCCAAAAATTTAATTTGCATTTAACAGTGGTAGATTGGCCTAATTGTTTTCTTCCCTAAATTCCCTTGCCAAATACTGTACTTCCCCTTGTGAGGCCAATTTCTGTTACTACACAGTGAGTCATATATGATCAGGTATGGCAGGATTGAAAATTTTATCATCGTGATGTTAGAAGATGGAGGAAGTAGGAACCTGAGTTTGCTGTATATCTTCCACATTATGAAGTTTGTGGAAAGTATTATTTATGGAGAACATCTGGTTTCTTGATTCTCTGCTTTGTGGTACTTACTCAGTGTACTAAGAAATGTCTACTACTTAATACCTTTTTATTTCCTTTTTAAATGTTGTCTCAACAGCTCTGTCAAGCGTGGAGTTGTTATCTCACGCTGATGTTCAGTTGATGACATCTTGTGCTGTCAATGATTTGGTCTGAGTTAGCTCAGGATCTATGTGCAAAGCTGGGGAGCAAATTTAGTAAACATACAAAGCTGAAAGCAGACAATTTTTTGATCAAGTTTAATGGTAGCAATGCTGTAAAAAATAGACCAATTAAAAGTATGACTTCGGTGTTTTGATAGAAAAAGGGTTTATTATTTTCCTGCCTCCTTCTCTGTTTTCAAGGAGTAAATTATTCCCTTCCAGCTACTTTTGTTACGGCATACAGCTTCCTTCTCTGGACACTTGGGCTCTGTAAATCTAGTTCAACTGTTTATTGCTGTTACATCACAAATCTCAGTCATGCTTACTGAGAGAGTAGTTTGAAGATCAGCTCCTTTTGTATCACTCGTGTTTTTTCTCATTTTTCTTTCGGTAGTGAGCTGTATCAGATCACCAAGAGTCTGTATGGGTATTAACGCCAGCCTTAAAAAAGGGTCAGAAGCACACACCCAAAGCCAGGAGAAACAGAAGTTAGAGGGGACAGTCACCTCAGCCTCCTCCTAGAAACTAGTGCTGATGGTGGCCCTGGCTATAGCAGGAACATGATATAAATCATGACAGCCATCGGCTTATCCTTGGCTGCGTGATTCTTCCATTTTCCTTACACTTGCATTTGTGTGATTGTTAAGCAAATCTATGGAATAGACTAAGCTGAAAATTAGTAGTTACTTTTTTCTATCATTTGCTTTTCAGACATATTTTTTCCCCTGAATCAGTTCATAGTCACAAAGTATCAGTGACTGCAAAAGAAAGGAGGCAGTATTTGTGGCAGCCCAACTGCCCTCTGACTTTGGAACAACAGCTAGAGAGTGATTAAATGATTCAAGTGGTGATTTACAGACATGTATGTGTATAGAATTAAGTAGAAGATTCAACATGAAGCTTGATATCGTGTTGAATGCAGTTTTATGTAAATGATATTTTTTTATTCTTTATTTTACAGTTGCTGCTAACTTACAGAAAATAGTAGACGATCCAAAAGCCTTGAAAACATTAACTTTTAAGTTGGTAAGTAAAAGCATGAAGGGAAGAAACAAATTATCACAGTATTCACACAGAGTCTGGATTTTATCTCATTTACAGCTATTTTGATGAATAAATGTGTTGACAGGTGAGATGATTGAAATTGCCATGTGTGAGAGAAAAAACCCAAACCCTATTTTGACAGGACATTAGGGATATGTACAGTCACACAGCTCCATAACAGTGCAGGGGAAAGGAGGCTCATTCACATGAGTTCTGAGAAAGCCTGAGGTTTAGGTGAGAAACTGCAGGGAGAAAACCCCTGGGAAAAAGTGCAGAAACAAGTAAAGCAGAGAAAACTGTAGTTGTTAGGTGTTAAGTCCCCATCACCCTTACTCCCTCCACTCGTCCCTGGTTGAAGTGTCCTCTGCTAATGGACATTTTGTTCCAATCCCATTTTTTCCAGCACCTGCTACCATTTTTCCTGCATGCAGGTCACCCTCTTTACTGCTCACTTCTTGTTACTTCTTTCCTTCAACCTTCCTTCAATTGACCATCCACACTTCCAAGTTAATCTTGCTCCCACTGTATTTCGTTACTGTTTCTCCCTCCCCACATCTTTGGTATATACATCAGACCCTGGTTTTGGGCCTGGGACTATTTTCTGTGCTGCATTTTGTGCCCTCAACCACAGGTCCTAATTTTGGTCAATTTTGATGCTATCATGATAGATCTAATTTAATCTTAATAACTTTACATTGCAAAAACTTAATTCAGAACTGATGTGCTGTATTTGTTTTTATTTCTTGCTGAAATTAAGTTGAAAAATTTATGTACTTAAAGCTACTGAATGATTAGCTATGTAAATATCAAACTCTTACCAATTATCTTTCACCAACCCTTGCTGAGTGACTCAGCCACGTATGAAAGATTAGACTGAGTGTCTGTTACATAAGTAGTTCTCCAGAATCACAGCTTGCTTTCTACGAGCGGCTGCTTCAGATGGACTGTAGACAGCTGGTTTTAGAGAGTAAGTGACCTAGTAGATGATAACATATTAATTCAGGATTGTTCTTCCCATGTCATTTTTTTTAAATATGCTCTAACTGACCAAATCATTTGGACTCATTTTTCCTCTCAGTCCAGTAAAATCACCAAAACTTACATGGTTTTTTTGGGAGGGGGTTGAGGTGGGGGAGTAAGAACACGTAACTCAAATTGTTTTGTTTTTGTAGCTCTTACTATCTAAATATAGCATAAAGGCTGATGTTTCTCTTTTTGCAGCTGATCTGTGTTGTTGTTGTCTAAACATCTGACTTAGCTTTATTGCATAGTCAATAGCATCTCACCAAGAGCATTTAGATATATGGATACTTTAGAGGCTCTGTAGAAGTCTGGGTTTCTAGTTCACACACTTAAAATAGAGGCTTGAGATTCCAAAATGTAAAATCCCATAGTATCTGGTTAATGTTTACATCGAAAACAAATTCAACTGAAAACTTAGGTTGGGCTGTTTCTGTGATTCACTTGGATTTATTGCTGGGGTGTAGTCAATGTCACATGGTATTTCAGATTCCAGTGAGTAAATGGTGTTATAATCCTACTCCTTAACATAATTAGCAGACAATCCAAAATCAATGTCTTTGCCCCTTCTCAAGGTAAGTTCCATTGTCTAGGTAACAATTCCTGAGGTTAACTTTTAACGTGTTTCTTCCTGATATTTTTAACCTAGATTTCCTGCATTAGTTCCCTACTTCCTGAGAAAAGAACATAAGCACAAGAAGTATCCTAATTTTTTTTTAATCCTTGAATTAATTTAATATATGTTCTGTTTCTGCCTATTTCTGTATTGTGTAGTAGAGTTGCTAAATGAATTGTTGCCTCGTCTATCATTTGTTTGTATGCCCTACTGAGGCTTTCTTACCTCGTAGCAAGGTGTCCCTGAATTTGAGAGCACTTGTATACAACTTGATTAAAACACATTTTGTTGGTAAATATTTTGTGGGGATTCAAAATCTAAATGTAGCTAATCCTATATCCATTCAGAGAATTCAATTGAAAAGTGATTTTTAGTCTAGGATTAGTTGCTACTATTTGTGGACAAGAAATCTGGTTAGCATCTCACTGCTTGCAAATTGCTTTTGCTGGTATTCTGTTGGTATAAAATATTTCCATTCAAACAGCAAGCATTTCATCTTTGGGGAAAAAAAAGAACAGCAACTCATGTCTTAAGCGATCTTGGTTTTAATTATTGTCAAAATGGTAAAAAAAGTTATTAAAGTGAAGTGTCTGGATGAATCTGTCTTTAAGGCTTGATCTCCCTCTTGCATATTTTTTTTTAGCAGTGCATCTTTGATCTTACAATGATGTCATTCTACAGAACATAAATAGTATTAAACCTCCCTTAGTTGTCTTGGCTAACACAGAATGATGACTTCCCTGCAGGATCCAGCTGTCCACTGTTTGGGAAGGAGGCTGCTTTAATATACAAGTAATCTTGGCAACACTCAAGGAAACACAAAATTATTGTGCAGCATAATTTGCATTTTATCTAAGGATTTTTCATATGAAAAATGGAGGAAAAAACATTAATGAAAGAATGCATTCAGTCACTAAACAGGAAATTGCAAATACTAAGAGTTTTTCTTGCATGTGTTGCAGTTTGTGTATAGTAGTTGTACTTACAGTAAGCACAAAATATAAGCTAATAGGTTCCAGGTGCTTTAGATATTAGACAATATTTGTTGATAAGGAAGGCATTTAAAAATCTGCATGCATCTAGATATGTTACTTAGCATGCCTTTGAGGAGATTGATAGCTAGCTAGAGTGTAGAATGATATTAATAATATTAGCTTCTTTTATCATGATATTTTTAGTGCAAATTTCAAACTCCATTTATTTAGTAAATTCCCCATCCAAAAATGATTGAGATACCTTAATAGTAGCCAATGGTGATGATCTGGGACTTTTAACTTGCTGCTTCAGTATAAGATGAAATGCTCTCTGAAGAGAAAACTTCTGTTCCCTGTGTCTGATCAAAGTCAATTAGAAGGAGTAGCCTGATGTAATGCTTCCACAAGTATTGAGTTTATTTTTGATCATGAAAACTCAATGGATAATGTCACTTAGTGCACCTTGTGTGCACAGTCTCAGAGCTCTTTTCCTCATATTGCATATACACACAACCACTTCTACTAAAGGGTTCAACTGCTACTACTGCGTAAAAGGATCAAGAGCATTTTTATAGGCTGAACCAATTGTTCTGACTTTTTTTGGCGAATATGCCAAGGAGTCTGAAGGAATCTGTCTTAAATAATTTACCATTACACACTGTTCATCCAATTGTATTATTATTTTGATTACAGGTGAAGAATGCATTAAAAGCTTTATTTAAAATGTAGTCACTTCTGTCATACAGAAGCAAATTTTCTATTTAAAAATCAAATCATAAAAATATTTTGCCTACAGCATGTGGAATTTTTTAAAGCAGGCCTAAAGTAACAGTTCAGTTCTGAGCAAGGTGGCTTTATATTCTTCCTGTTATTTCTGAAAAATGAACTGATTACTTGTTCCAGTTTGTACCATGACAGACTTTACTGAAGAATCTGAACTGTACAATTTTAAATACTAGATTGTACTGTCAGGGGCTGTTGTTTTGCAAATCTTATAGACTGCTTCAGTCTCTTGTTTAAAAATTCAGTGGACTGGTATTCCAAACAGACTTGATAGCTGCACTCATGAGGCATTTAGTGTCTACAACACAATAATAAAAGGTGGATGCTATACATGTAGGTTATTAGCACTTCATGAGTGAAAACAGCATGCTCGTGAAAAAGAAAACTTGGCTTCAGTCTGGAAAGTCTGGGTTAAAGAATTTGGGCCTTTTCAGTATTCATTTCCCAGTATTTTTTTAAAATAATTTTTTAATAGTGATTAAATAGTGCTTAGTTTGCTAAAATTAAGCATGCAGTTGGCTGGCATTGGCAGAGGATACACCAGGAAGTCTGAAAACTTTCTTTCAAGTAAGCTGTTTGCTGACTAGGCAATATAGGGAAAATTTATAGCCTGGCTGTCAAATCCTCCTTTGTAGCATGATATACTAAACATTTCTGTTTGTACTTGCAGGCCTCTGGCTGTGATGGCACCGAGATTCCCGATGAAGTGAAACTGATTGGGTTTGCTCAGTTAAGTGTCAGCTGATGACTGTCCCTTGACCCGAAGCCGAATTGTGAGATTGCGAAGAGGCCAGCTTAAATGCAAAGGAAAATTAATGCACCACACACTGAGTTCTGCTTCATTCTCTAGCAATTCACAAAGTCAGAACAAGCAAAGCCCACAGCTATACCACTGCTGCTAACATTCAAAATGCTACTAAATGTCTCTTAGCAGTTGATTTGGATTCCCCCTAAGTGAAAAGCCTGTGGAAATACACTCAGGTGGCTGTATTTATTGGTTACAAAAGGAATTTTCTATCAAGCTTACTTCTTTCATAAACTTTGAATGATACTATTTTACTTGTACTTGTGGTTGATAATACTGCCTCTGTTCTATTATATTTAGAAATTAACATAAATATAAAAGTTAAGAATTATTAGCCAAACTTGAATTCTAGTTTTAAAACTGACTGTGAATTTTATTTTTCATATATTTATGCATTACACAGCCTAGTAATAAGAAAATGATTTGACTTGATTATGTGCTATTTGCAGTTAATCTCCCATTATTTAAAAAAGTTTCAGGTATATCTTTGAAGTATTTGGTAACTTCTAGGGGTTTTTTTGAAATTAATTAATTAGGCATTAGCAAACTTTTGTTGGTTGTGTATCTAAAAACCAGTCCACAAACTGATTGTCAAGGGAGTGGGAGGTGCCTTGCAGACATTAATGTTTTGAGAATGTGCCTGAGGCTGCTTAAATAAATAATCTCCATTTTCTGGATGTACCATACATATGGTACAATATATATAAATATATATAGTTATCTGAGCAAGGAGGGGATATACAGTAGCAAAGGTGTTAGAGTATTTTGACTATGCTTTATTGGGCAGTCTATGAGTTAGAACTACTTTGAACTGTTGTTGTTAAGGTAAACTGCTTACTGTGTCCATCTCTGATCCGACTTACCCTTAATGATAGAAACCGGTTTCATACAGGTGATAAAAACTTGAAGAATGAAACTGAAGCTTTACTTGAAGTTCTGCAAAATACCAAGGTGGAGTGAAAATAATGGGGCTTTGTGCAATGATCAAGTAAAACTCTGTTACAAAGAAAATACTTCTGACCCAAGTAGTCTTATGCTTAACCTGTGACATAGATGTTATGGAGCTAGCGAACCTTAGAAAGACTTTCTAATTTGGAGATGTGTTTCTCAGAGATTACAATTTAAACTACTTCCTAGCTAATACTAGATAAGCGGCAGCTCTTTAATGTACTGAAAACGGCAAATATATATTATTAAGAGAAGTTATTTATAATGCCTTGTCATAATCGTTGAGGTGTTCTAGAGCCATTTGCGTACGACTCAATGTAATCCCATCCCATCTTACTGTTTACATGATGATTACTCCAAGATGACTGCAAAGGTTTAAAAAAATAAAAATGTATTGCACAAACAGACTTGTATTTTGAATTTCCATGCTTTGTGTGCCACAGGGTGACATTATAAATGTCTGCTGCTCTTACTTAGTTTACGAGCAGCACCTGTGCAAGGGACCCAGTTCCTGGCGTTGGGGAGGAGAGGGGGAGAAAACACTGCTTGCTCGCTCGGTGGGAGAGGGTTGCTCTTGACCGCTTGCTTCCCAGTGCTTTGCATAAGCCATTGTCAAGATTCCTGAGGTGTTTGTACTTCAAGAAGTCATTCAGCTTTTCGGGGCAGAACCTGTATGCCTGCGGGAGGCTGGTTTGTGTGGGGCAGAGGGTGAGAGCGGCCGAGGGCGGGTCTGACACCTGCTGCCCCCGGCCCAGGTGTGGGGCTCGTTGGGGCACTCCTCAGGCGATTGGTGCTCCCAGGCCCGTTCGTGGGGGGAGCCCCGGCCCCGGGGGAGGGTTTTGGCAGTGCAGCAGGGGTTGGTGGAAGGGCCCTGCGCTCTGCGGGGCTGGGCCTGCAGCCAGCTGAAGGCAGGGAACGGAGATGGTAAGTGTGCCTTTCCTCAGCTTTGGGGAGTTTTTGCAGTGTGGCATTGTTGATAGCCTGCTTGGTATCTCTTCTGCATCAACCGTATCTTACCTCAGCACCCTATAATTGGCCGTTTACCTCTTGCCTTCCTTCAGTTAATGCTCTGCTGAATGGAAAATGGGTCGGCTGGCGCCTGCCTTGCGCCCGGCTCCCCGGGGC